>LVTN01000047.1:205887-232867 GCA_001649415.1 Musa itinerans | reverse complement strand
AATTATTGGATCCCATGGACAAGATCCAATAAGAGCCCATGAGAGATTATTGGATAGAGATCCACTAATCTATAAGGCTTGGGTTATTGGATGCAAATCCAATACCCACTAGGGGAGGATCTATTAGGGTTTGACATGGGACCTCTATAAATATGAGGGATTCAGAACGTCATAGGATAGAGCCTTTGCTTGCCTCTCCTTTCCTTGAGTTTTGAGGAGTATCGTCGCAACACTGCCGTGTGGATCGCCGCTAGAGATGAGGACGCTTGACCTCCTTCACCCTTTCCTAAAGATCTGTAAAGAAACAGGGATATACGATCTCCCTAGGTAACACAATCTATTCTATACACAGTTTTAAGTTTCGCAGATTTTGCGCATCAATCTTCGCATGACGACGAACATTTCTTTGAGAATCGGAGATTTTGTTTTCTTGTTCTTTCGCTGCGCATGTGATGTCGCCCCCAAGATTTTCCAACAAAATGTTCATATAATATGAAAACTATTTTAGACGTCATTTGGCCTAATTCATGTAACATTCTTACTATACTTTCTCGTAAAGGATCCGTGACTTTAGTACAATCTCAAAGGATTTATATACACATTTGGTATTGCAACTATCATAGTAGATTATTATTAACGAGTAGATTAAAATTTCATCAAGCCAATCGATAGCAAAGAGTCATTTCACAACTACATTTTTATTATAAATTTTTAAGTATATTTTTACTATAAAAAATAATAGTTATAATTTATTTTGTTTATAATTATTTTATATTGGACGAGATCTAAATATTATCTCATTGGCTTACCACCATTTCCTCCAAATGGTTCAATGGCGAAGCCTGCAGTGAAGGGCCCCACGTCTATTCTCTCACTCTGTTCTGTCGACAGCTCGAGATTGCAAAAGCATTGCTGGAGGCCACTCTGCTCCTCCTCCTCCATCGGCTCCTCCTCCTCAGCTAGCTACATCTATGGCGCTAATTATCCTCTTTCACTCTCTCCTCGATCCATTGCGGTTAATTAGCCGCGGATTTTGACCGCGGGAGAGTGAAACATTCCCACCTCCCTTTTCCTTCGTCCTCCGTTCGTCACGACGACCGGCGTCGAACAGTTCTGATGGCCGCCGAGTCAAGTGACTGTGCTCCCCCGTCCGCTCTTATCTGGGAGGAAGATGGGCCGGGTTTCGACGACCGGCGTCGAACAGTTCTGATGGCCGAGTCAAGTGACTGTGCTCCCCCATCCGCTCTTATCTGGGAGGATGACGAAGACGACGACGGTGGCCTGAAGAATGACATGGCGGCGCTCTGCAACGAGATACTCGCCCTGGAAGCAGACGGCGAATACGTAGAGTGGCTGTCGAGCAGAGAGAAGGATCGCGAGAGCAGAACTCGCGACTCGTCGCCCGAGAGCTCGTGCGACCCCGCTCGTTCTGGTGCCATTCGATGGATTGTTGAAGTCGGCTGCCTATCTGTCGATACGTCGATCGGTTCCTTCGTCTCTTGGATCGTCTGTTCCTGATGGGTTCCCCCTTCGGTTTCTCTTGCAGGCGCAGCGCTGTTTCCGATTCGGATTGAGAACGGCGTACACCGCGGTGGCGTATTTTGACCGCTTCTTTGCGAACAAAACCATTGACACAATGGTCAGTGCCGCAGGCGATCCATTGTTTGTTTCTCTGTATCTGCTTTGTCGACTGAAGCTTCTGGTTCATGGATGGACCAGAAAGGCAAAACCTGGGCAGTCGAATTGCTGTCGGTGGCATGCTTGTCGTTGGCGGCGAAGATGGAAGAACACAGCGCGCCTGCGGTCTCAGAATTCCGAGTAAAAGGCTACAGATTCAGCAGCGAAGCAGCACAGAGGATGGAGCTTTTTGTCTTGAGTACATTACAGTGGAGGATGCTTACCGTCACGCCTTTCGCTTATCTGAACGTCTTCGCATCCAAGTTTGATGAACGTGGACAGAAGGGATTGATATCCAAAGCCATCGACTTCATCTTTGCAGCTATCGAAGGTTGGTAACACTCGCTTAATCTGATACCTATTGATCTTTAAAGCCAAAGGAAGCTTGAAACCATAAGATCGATAAGTGCAGTGATGAATTTAGTGGATTTCCAACCATCAACTATAGCTGCTGCAGCAGTCCTCGCTGCATGGGATGGAGGGTTGACTAAAAGGTTGGTGGAATCCAAGACGAGTCTTCTCTCGTGCTGTGGATCGTTGGACGCCGTAAGTCCTGAAGCTATAAGCTATGCATATATTGGTTTCTTAGGAAATAGAAGTTGACTGATGTGTTAATGCACCAACATGTTTGTGTGGACAGGAGCATGTGTTCTCCTGCTACAGTCTCATTGTTCTCGAGTCACACAAGGAGAAGGCGAGAGCAGCGAAGTTTCTGGCTTCATCCGGGACATCACCTGCAAACTGTGAGAGCACCACCGGCACCGGCTGCACTGTCTCTCTTGCGACGACAAGCAGCAAGAGAAGAAGGTTGCAATGATCCGAGTGGAAATCGGATGCTGATGGACCATGACATGTTCTGCGACAAAAGTACGGTTTATTAGCTAGCTTCATAGAAGTATGGCTTTGAGGACCTGGGCAGAGAAGGGGGTAAAAGACGTAGCTCAAAGTGAAAGGAAGGCCGGCCGAGTGCAGTAAAAAAAGTGCGGAGGAAGACAACACATCCCCGAGGACAGAAGCCATCGAGTGACTTTGTAGGAATGAATTCGAGTTGTCCTTTTGTTTCCCATCTCTTGTCACTCATCCATGAATGCCTGCCCCCTTCTTTTACTTGTTTCTTATGCTCGGTGTTGGAAGTGGTGAAGCTGATGGTCTCAGAACAACGAGAGGTTTCTGGTACCATCGGATGCAGCAGCTGTGCCAGGCGGCTGCACTGTGTTTGGAATTGCTCGGCGCTTCCTGTTGCTGCTTTGTGGCGTGCCACCGGCTTCAGATTCCATACACTGTTCAATTCCAAACCATGTTTCATCAGTACATAATTTGCTCAAAAAGCCTTAAAACCTAAAACAAGAGTTCAAAACTAGTAGTGTCCATCTGTATCCACAAAAGATAACCTGGCTAAAACTGGTTTAATATATGGATCATCCACCACTTTACATCACTGGCAGGAGTATGACAAGCATCCAAGGTTCACTGCAACTACCAGACACTGTTCAATTCCAAACCATGCTTCATCAGTACATAATTTGCTCAAAAAGCCTTAAAACCTAAAACAAGAGTTCAAAACTAGTAGTGTCCATCTGTATCCACAAAAGATAACCTGGCTAAAACTGGTTTAATATATGGATCATCCACCACTTTACATCACTGGCAGGAGTATGACAAGCATCCAAGGTTCACTGCAACTACCAGACACTGTTCAATTCCAAACCATGCTTCATCAGTACATAATTTGCTCAAAAAGCCTTGAACCTAAAACAAGAGTTCAAAACTAGTAGTGTCCATCTGTATCCACAAAAGATAACCTGGCTAAAACTGGTTTAATATATGGATCATCCACCACTTTATATCACTGGCAGGAGTATGACAAGCATCCAAGGTTCACTGCAACTCGTAGTATATAGAAGAGTCAGGTTGACTCACAAGGAGGACTTGAATGGCTACCTCAGAGAACTTACTTCAGTGTCCACCACATGCTCCTGCAGTTAATTTTCCTTTCCTTGCGAGGTGTACTGACCTGAGCAGCATGTGGGTGATGATGTTCCCCACCCCCCTTGTATGTAAACAGATGTCGCTGATATATCTAGTTTCATCCCCTAATAACACATTCAAAGCAGGACTGGAACATTGCTGCTTAGATCTATTGGTACACAGGCACAACAGCAGCAGAAACGGAGAACAATCGAATGGGTAGCTTGACCTGAATGTTACATGCACGAATCCTATGGCTCTAAAAGAAAGATTGCTTCAGAGGGAGTCACGCAAAACTTTGCAAGCCAATGGTCTGTGTCCTCAGGAAAAGTAAATGAAAAGCTAAATCTTAACCAGCTCAAGGAGGAGAGAAGCAAAAAAAAGGGCTCTCAGTCATAAACTCGCATTTAATGATTCATCAAAGCAAGGAGGCAACGACCAGAGGAGCTCAGTGTAGAATGAAGTACAATCTACAGTGTTCTTTAGTTGCATACTGTAGATGGTAGCAATTGGCTGTTAGACAAGTAGAAGGGTTTCCTAATGGCAATGTTCACTCTGTGATTTGTAGTGATTACAGATTATGAGTTTTAGATTTCTGGCAAAATTTTGTTGCACACCAACTACCCACTCATATGACATGTCAATGACCATGAACTCACTAGCTCTGCTGGTTCTCTTGTTCTGTCCCTTTTCTTCTACTAGAAGAAAAAGGTGGAGTCATCCAAATCTATCAAAAATGTGATAATGTTTGCTCCTTTAAACCCCAGAGATTACAAAATGCCTTCACAAAACTACACCATACTGCATCAGAAAAAGTATATCTAGTTTTTCTGCTATGACTGCATAGGTTTGTAAATATATATCATTCACTCACAGCATGACTATCCTCAACCTTCTACTTTCCTCGCTAGAGGAACTTTTGGGTTCTATCCCCAAATCTTGATTGCCTCTAAAGGTTTACTCTATTCACACCAAAGCTATAGTGATACATATTAACTATTTGAAGTTTCTCTATAACTAAAAGCTCCATAGATGATTCATCTCTTATTTCAGTCATGTTATTGAGTGTTCATTCTTTTCAGCTACTATATCAGCTCATCTAAGTTTGTCTTTGCTTTGTCTTTGACCAATACAATTACTATGCCTCCCTATATGTCGCGATTCTCCACATTTACCTCCACATAACGAGTCGATTTAATGAAAACTCAACCCTAACTTTTCTGCGGTCATGATTATCTTCATCATGACGCATTTGGCAAAGTCCAGATGACCATAGAATAATAAAAGAAATGTTAGTAGATGATTAAGTTGACACAGAGTTGCAGACTCATAATTCTGAACAAAAGAAAAATATATCTTCCAACTCTACCACAGCTGTCCACAAGCACAAATTTACCTTTGAACAGGAAGACTAGCTTAGAAAATGGTTTAAAATCTTCAAGTAAATGACAACATAAAGACAGTTAATTTTGCCACAAAGATATAGGGGAAAAACCTTCAAAAATAACAAATACATTTATTGCTCTGTGATCTCCTTTAATATTAACATTATTGAAATCCCACGTCAGAAATATGGCAGATCAAAACAGAAAATGATGGCATCAATGAAGTCAATGAAAGGGTGTCTGTGGAACCACAGGAAATTGAACAATTATGAATAGGAAAGTGATGATCAAAGCAACGACACACATACACATTACTTTCCAATGTGCCATGAAACACACCTACCTTCTCCGTTTTCTCTGCACCCGGTCTCTTTGATTGCATGCACAGGAGCATAATATGATGAGACACTCACAGGACCCCAATTACGTGAAAATATGTAATCGATCAATTTAGGGAATGATCAAAGAGATACTTTCCATCTTGCAATTTGAATCATACATAAAGTAGATTCCTCTAGTACAACAATGAAACTATAGTCAACCGAGGAGCAACACCTGTTCTAATGTGTTTTGAGCATAAATACAAAATGAAATTAGCTTTCTACATGCAGGGTTATCTAATGTGCTCAGGAGTTGAGGAACTTCATTTTGTAAATATATCTTATGCTGAATGGAAGAGTATCAACTGATGACACTGTAACTGTCCACTACTTATTTGATATTTTCTTAATAGAAAGAATGCCACTTCTCTCAAGAAACATGAATATTACTCTAGAAAGCTAGCAAAGTTTCTGCCATAATTTAATACTGATGAAGCAACCAATAGACAAGACCATTTTTTTTTTTTCTATCAGAGGTGCAATTTTTCCATGATCATGCAAGTTTTGCTTCAGTGATGTCTCTGAACCAAACCCTGATTCTCGAGTTTTCTGGCATATTGTAGGCAACCAAAATATTGCGCTTGGTGCAGAGGATGGTTTTAATACTTGGTCAACCAAGAGCAGTGCTGATATTGGATTTGACAAAGCCAGATAATAGTGCACCGTGCATTGCTCCTGTTAATACAAGATCGTGGTTTCATTCAAACATAAAGTGTAATTTTCTAATGTATAAGGTTGAAATGCACAGCTTTATCTCAGTTAAACAAAAAGACTATTTTTGCAACTTGGGTACTGATAACTTGCATAACAAAATGGTAATGCAAGTTAATTACCATGAATCTACCGTTGGCAATTAAAAAAGAAATGTCAGGGATGTCAATTACATCACCTTTAGGACTTAAATCTTTTGCCCCATTTAATAAGAAGCTGTTCTATGTCAGCATCCATTCTAGTCCCTCTACCTCCCCACACCAACATGTGAGCCAAATCTCCCACCGATGATCCATCTACCTCATGCACCGCCTTGAATCCCATCCTCGTGTAAAACCTCACAAGCTAACAGGAGAACATATGTCAGCGAACAGATAATGAACCCCCAATACATATATAATGGATATAATGCTTTAAATTTTTTTATAATTTGTTTCATATATATCAACTAATGTTACCCTTCTCCTTTCTTCCTGCTCAAACCATACTTCCACCTCATGACCTTTTCAATCCTACTAATATTTCCTGAATTCGACTTGTTCTTAGAGTTTATTACCACATATGCGAAGATGTCAAAGATTGTTCGTGAAATTCTACAAATTTTATTAATATATATGCTAAGGAAGAAAAAGAACTCTATAGCATGTATGCAATTCCATGTGTGTTGGGCTAAACATCCAATTTAGACGTTCCCTAAAGCACTATAATATAATGCAAATAGCTGACTACAGTTTAATGACCAGGGTTTTGGAAGAGGGATATATCATATACATTACTTATGTACCTTGGAATGAAAGAGAGGCGAGTCGTTTATGGCGAGGAGCTCGGCCCGGCGGCAACCTCGGTCAAAGCCGTGGCGTACGGCGGCGGCACCGATGAAGAGGCCGAAGCCGAAGATAGAGCGGTCCATGCGGCGCGTGTCCCGGCTGAGCCTCATGGAGTCCAGATGCAGCACGTTGCCCCCGACCCACGGCCTGACGACACCCTCTGCCCTCCCCAGCTCCGCCCCGCCCTCGGCCTCCGCCCGCACGCGGAAGAAGGGCCCCAGCGACTGGAGACGGAGGCGGAGGCCCTGCGTCCGGGAGGCGTCCATGATCTCGGACATAGTGGGCATCGACGCCGACCTCTGGGTGGCGTCCGGCAGAAGCGGATTCATGGGCGATACTTGAGTGCGAACGAAGAAAGAGGAGTACGCCATGGGAGCAGCGAGGCCAAAGCGTCCGGTGGCGAGAGATGAAGGAAGGGTAGCGGATCAGGGATTGCTGTGGACCCCGTGTGGTTTCCTTGATAACTATATCCTCCGTTCGTGTGCGGCGAACGTCGCCACATCACAAACGTACACACACAAATATTATATATATATATATATATATNNNATTATATATATATATATATATATATATATATATATATATATATATATATATTCATGAAAGTGATTTTTTACATTTTTTATTATATGCACATTATATATCGCCAAGATTGAAATATTAACACCATGCCATATTTAAGCATGAACTAAATAAATTTCATATTTTTCACGACCTTAAATTATTTCTGATATTATTTTTCTGAGTTTTATTCAGAAAAAGAGTTGTGTGGAAAGAAGAAACTACTAAAAACAGCAAATGAGAGAGATGAATGTTCTCACCGCTGCAATTGCTGTGTGTGAGGATGAAAACCATGTCATTTCATTACTAACCTGGTGGTCTACGAGCATGTTGAGTACTCAAAACATATATTGCTGAGGAATCTTAGCTCGTTCCATCAAAAATACAAGACACTGTAATACAGAGTACCAGCAGAATTTATTGATCGGTAATAGCAGTTTAAACAAGGTTCGCATACTACAAGGGACCCAACTGCTGGAAGTATAAGGATTGACAAGGGCTCTATAGCTGGAGATGTTTAATGGCGGTTTGGACATCCTTATCACCTCTGCCACTGCAGCAAACCACCACCTTCGTGCCGTCCGGCAGAGTTGGACAAAGTACTTCCAGGTGAGCCAGCGCATGAGAAGTTTCAAGAGCTGGGATGATACCTTCCAAACGAGACACTCGCTTGAAAGCTGAGCAGCAGCAGAAGCAGGAAAACATCAGTTAGCAAAAATCAGAAAATGGCTGTAGGAACACTAGTAACAAGCAGCAGTGTCTTTGAATGCAAGCAATTAAAGGACGCAGGGGTTCATATTCACTGCAATCATGAAGTTAATCCCAATTATTTAGAATATATTCAGTAGCAGAAAGCTGATTAAAGACTGTTTCTGAGATATCTTCTGTTCCACATCTGGCGCTTCGTTACTAGGCCAAACTTGGAGGTTCAAGCACATAAAAAGTGACTTTTGCTAATCGTATGTAAACTAAACCAGTCAATGGTACATCCCTAAATGCTTTGCATGCATGTTATCGACTTCTCTTCAACCCACAAATGACTTAGTCCTTGAAACTTGTGAATTTTTTGGGTAAAATACAATCATTACACTTCAGTATTAGATTAATATATTACTTAGCTTCATCTTGAAGATATACTTCACATCTTTCTTTGATTGAATTCTCTGCAGCATCAGATGATGTTTTATCGATCAATTCCTTTTACTTCCACTTAAATGCTTTACTAGAATACATCCCGGGCATTATTCATCTTTTCCAGCGCTGACAAATGCACATATATGTGTAATGTATGTATACATAAAAGGGGAATAACCGGTACATGAGGCTCCCACCAATGCGGGGTCTAAGCAGGGTATAGTGTCTGTATACATGCAGACAATAAATCAAACTCGGACATGCATATGATATTCAGATTCGATGACAGGAACGAAGGAAGCTATTTTCTTAATTAAATCATATAGCAGTGAAAAAGCCAAGAGAAACTGAGGATATATATATATATATATATATATATAAAATAAGGTTATAAAACACTTCTGATGTGGCTACGGGTGCTTCTACTGACTATTGGAAGACCACAACTATCGACATCTAAAGTCATTGATATATGATCATAGAATGTGTGAAGATAATGACTATCCAACACAGGTTCATTAGGATTGAGACAAGAGTCAAGGTAGCAACGATCTCAATACATGCTTCACACGTAAAATTTCGAATAATATAATCCCATTGTCCTCTTTACTTTTATCCATGGTCCATCTCTTCCTATTTTTTTGCTACCTTCTGCACCCATATGTTGGCCCGTAAACTATGAAAAAGTGATAATTTGACTCCCTCTCTATCACAATTATACACACTACAAATAGGTGGTACCATTACCATTTAAATGGATATAGTTAAAACTAGAATAGAACAAAATAAATGCAGAAATTAATAAATTTTATTACCTTCCAAAGCCTCTTGATCTGTGACACTATTGTATTCAGCACGTCCAAGATCCTTCAAATAGCTATGCTCAGGTCCAACGCCAGGATAATCCAAACTATCATATGAGAAATAAATTATTCGAGTTAACTGACAGTTCATATAACAATGATGCTACCGAAAACTGCATAGATCCAATAAATACAGAATCATACTGACCCAGCACTTATAGAATGAGGCTCAATTATCTGACCATCATCATCCTGGAGCAAATAACTCATGGCACCATGAAGAACCCCCACCTCTCCCTTTGTTAAAGTTGCCGCATGCTTACCGCTGTCTAATCCAAATCCAGCTGCCTCTACACCGACTAACCTTACATCTGTGTCATCAATAAATTCATGGAAGAGTCCCATGGCATTTGAACCACCACCAACACATGCAACCAGCACATCTGGTTTCCCACCCCATTTCTCTAATGCCTGTTTTCTCGTCTCTTTGCCAATTACTGCATGAAATTCTCTAACCATCATTGGATATGGATGTGGGCCTGCAACAGACCCTAAAATGTAATGTGTTGTTTCTACGTTGGTCACCCAGTCACGTATAGCCTCCGAAGTGGCATCCTTTAGTGTAGCAGTGCCAGAATGGACAGCTCTTACCTGCATGGAATTAACCATAATCATGGTGATATTAATGTATTGATAAATGCCATAAACAACCACAAGAATCAGGAAACTGTAGCTCTTTTCAGATTGACTCCCATATCATGTATCTCCAAATTTCCAATTTGCAGCATACTACAATACCAGGCAAGGAATGAAGCAAGATATATCAAATTCTTTAATAAAAAACCTAATAAGCATGTCAGAATTGAAAATCAGTAAACTTAGCATTATTATCACAAAAAAATCTCAAATAAAACGAACTGATTACACTAATATGTTTTTAATAATTAGGAGATATCTTAACTTGAAAAATATTTGCAGACTCAAATGTATAGTCTGAGCAACCAAAGGAGTTATCTTATCAAGGACTTGAGAATACACAACTAAAACAATATTGATGTCATGAGAATATGCAAGTAAACCATTCAGACAAAGGCGGTCTATTCTCATATATCGGCAACCAACAGGCACTAATTTTCCAACTGTTTAGCAGAACATCATAGTGGCTGCTTAAATTGTTCACTTCAGTGTTGAAACAATGCGGTTTGTGGTTGTTGAATTTGGGACATTATTCCCAAATAGCAAGCATGCAATTGCATGATGGTCGACAATGTCATGTTATGCTTGATATATACTAAGATAATGATGCAAGACGAATCCTCTGCTCCAAACCTGATGTCCCACTGTGTACAATGTCTCATATAATATATACAAACCTCTGCTCCAAGAAGCCTCATTCTGAATACATTGAGGGCCTGTCTCTCCATATCTTGGGCACCCATATAGACAATACATTCCAAACCAAATCTAGCACATACTGTAGCTGTGGCAACTCCATGCTGACCAGCACCTGTCTCGGCTATGATGCGCTTCTTTCCCAATTTTTTGGCAAGTAAAGCTTGTGCAACAGCATTATTAATCTTGTGGGCACCAGTATGATTGAGATCTTCCCTCTTCAAATAAATGTGTGGGCCCTCACCATTAGGGCGCCTGTAATGGTCTGTGAGCCGTTCTGCAAAGTAAAGCGGACTTTCTCGGCCA
Organism: Musa itinerans; assembly: GCA_001649415.1. Taxonomy (NCBI): domain Eukaryota; kingdom Viridiplantae; phylum Streptophyta; class Magnoliopsida; order Zingiberales; family Musaceae; genus Musa; species Musa itinerans. The sequence continues at coordinate 221,720 of LVTN01000047.1, read as the reverse complement.
ACATAATCTTTAAGAATCCCAGCCAATTCTTTCTGTAACAAAGAAACTAAAATAAGGAATGAGAGAACCAGAAAATGTGAACCTAGCAATCAATCAGTAGTAGACAATGCAGGAGTCACACTTATAAATAATCATTGCATGATGTAATAAGAAGTATGAAATAACATTGCAGACAGACAAAGCCCCTATATATTTAGTGATTTGCATGCAAAGTTTCAAGGCCCCAAATTTCTACTCAAATATTTAGTTTTTACAGCATTTAGACTTTAAATAAGCATCCTAGACAGTCAAGAAGAATTTCAACTAATTTGAAGGTCAGAGCCAAATAGCCAATGCAAAAGAAACGGATGCATTAAACAAGCTAGTCATTCCTCCATAAAAAAACAGTTCAAACAAAAAAAAAAAAAAACAGTAAATGTGACAATGTCCATCTCTGACCACAACGACATCAGAATTATGAGAAGATTGCCAAGGATATTCAACTGACAGAAAATGATCCGACATGAAAGGATTCACATAAAAAAAATCATGATTAGATATCTGATTATCTGGAAGCCCATGTCACACGGCTTGATCAAGTAGCCCAGTAGTTCTAGTATACTGTTCCATCCAAGAAATTTTCACAGAAGATGAGTCACAGACGTTTAAGCATTGTTTCTCTAAAAGTGAAGAAGCAATACTAATAAACGATAGGAAAGTTCAACCAGCAGGTACTCAGAAAGTCAATGCAGGTTATTCCGAAAATGATTAACATGCAGGTAACTACATATATGAGATTCAATGAAAATGTAAATGATCCTTGCACCATCTTATTAACTTCAAATCAAAATCAAGATATGAAACAAAATACCACAATCATGATCCAAAACCTCAAAAGAGTACATTTGTCTGACAAAAAAAGAGAAAAAACAAGCCATAAGGCATAAATGATGAATCCTTCCTTGATCTTTTATGATCAGAATGGAAGGCACAATTTCTTATTCTAAAAATAAATAAATAACACAACGAATCCAAAAATGAAACATAAAGGAGCAAATCCAATTCACTTCATAAACAATAGCAATCCCGTCATCGCAATTGAGTAGCTTTAGAATCGATCCACATCAAACGAAAACCCAAAGTATAAAACGCGGCAAAAGATTGGCAAAGACCAAATCTTTTGAGTGGGTCAACGGTGCAAAAAGCATGTATAACCATTCAGACTACAAAGTTACAGATAAAACATAATCCGACCTGGAAATCTTCATCCTTCGAGACAGCCCAGAACGCGACCTCGAGCTCGGAGAGTGCATACATCAGTGTCTCCGGCACGTACTTTCCCCCGAACCGCCCGAAGCGGCCAAAGGGATCCGGCCTCAGTCCGACCCCGGGCGTCCTGTTCTCCGCCGCCTCAACGGCCGTGGCCCCATTGGTCATCGTGCACGACACGGCAGCAGCGAGCGCCGGCCGCGGAGCGGAGGAAAACCGGCTCGGCGTCTCGAGACTCGGAGGAACTCGCACGCCGAAGAAGGCCGACGGCGACGGCTTGGTGAGGCCGAGGTTAGGGTTTCCGAGGACGGAAGTCGCGGGAGCCGCCATTGAGGCACTGGTAGGGTCTCGTTCTGCACCTCAGTGGACGGATACGGTCACCGTCCGACTCACCGCATATAAGGGCAGGTCACCTACCCACTCAAGCCCTGCACACGAGTAGAGGCATAGGAAACTGTGATCTGAACCGTTGATATCGAACATATGAAGGAAACGAATGGAAGATCGAGTTTGTGCATACGATCTTTATGAGGCAATGGTGATTTGTGATCATTCTGATTCTTACTATGTAGTCACTGCATTTTTTCTGATATGTCTTCAACTGTTTCCTTCTTTTTCTTTTTCTTTTTCTTTTTATTTTTCTCTTTTTTTGTGTGCTTTTTCTGTCTGATTGAATTGCTTTATTAAGTATTTTGTGTTCAATTTTTTTCTTTTTTGTGGCGAGAATTCTTACGGTGAATCCCGGATAGGGTCTTCTATGACGCTACACTTGACACGTGGTTCAATTAATTTTTGTCGGTGTCGAGGCAAATATGCTTAACTTATTTTCCTCTTATTTATTTATTTATGGGTAAATTACCCAAATATTCTTAATGAGTTTTTTTATAAAAGAGCGGCCCTTTTTTTCATATAGGATCAAAATACCCTTCATAAAGTTTAAAAAAGACACTCAATATTCATATATGTTGGTTGGGGGTCTATTTAGGTTGAATTGATTTATTGGACTTAAATCATATTAAATTAGTTTTAAAATTTTAAGTATTTAATTTATTATCATTAAGGCCTAGATTGTCCTTCATTTTTTACTAAATCATTTTTCTATCCATTTCATCGAGATAATAAGATGTATAAGAAGAACATTATTGTTGACCTTCTTATCGGTGGTGGTTGTTACCATCGTCATTGTTGTCACCAATATGAAACAGAGATAAATCAAATCTTAGCTTTTTTTATAGCAACAATAGGTGAGTGTCGTCGAAGAGGAGAGGAAGAGGTTTTGCTAAGACAACGATAGTGATACTATCAACTTCAGCTTCCTACCAACAAGTTATCATTAGAGAGGAAAGAAACGGGAGTCATAATTGTTGTCGACAATGAGGTAGGAGGTGGAAATAATATGTGGGTCTTGCTATTGTTCATCGTTGCTATCGATTGAGTGTTGAGGCTCTAAGATCAATGTGGTTGTCTGTGGCTATCATTGGCTCCATGATTGATTATTATATTGATAAAATATTTTATCATATCATTGAATCTATCACATAAGTTTTCGATGTGTCGCTAAAGCATAGGTTGTCTCAGTCCATCATTGAATGCAATATCGAATCATTTACTATAATAACAAAAAATATATATTATGAGATGAATATATCTTTTAAATTTGGTATTATTAGTTTAGAACAAGGCAATAATAGATTCAAGACACAATGGCAAGATCCCTAATAAGGCATTATTTTTTATCTTTTTGTATAGCGTAATTTTAGTCAATTTTTTTTATCAACATTAGTTTATAGGAAGTGATTTTTTATGTATACTATACCCATATAATTTTTTGCTGAGTATACAGTAACATTATAAAACAATGTTAACTTTTAGAGTCTAAAGTTATCAATTACAGATGTTATAATCTTTGTTATATTTATGTTTTACTTAAACTGGTGTTACCATTTTGCTAATTTTTAAGATCTTTTTTATTTGAGTTACAAGTTATGAATCGGAAACGATTACGATGTGACATTCTGATCACCATGTGTCAAATTTCATTAAATATACTAAATCATCCAAAATTATCAAAAATAATTATAATCGTCTTATAATCATGTCATAATAGTTATGAATAAGTTTTGATTGGGTTATAAAACACTTCTGATGTGGCTACGGGTGCTTCTACTGACTATTGGAAGACCACAACTATCGACATCTAAAGTCATTGATATATGATCATAGAATGTGTGAAGATAATGACTATCCAACACAGGTTCATTAGGATTGAGACAAGAGTCAAGGTAGCAACGATCTCAATACATGCTTCACACGTAAAATTTCGAATAATATAATCCCATTGTCCTCTTTACTTTTATCCATGGTCCATCTCTTCCTATTTTTTTGCTACCTTCTGCACCCATATGTTGGCCCGTAAACTATGAAAAAGTGATAATTTGACTCCCTCTCTATCACAATTATACACACTACAAATAGGTGGTACCATTACCATTTAAATGGATATAGTTAAAACTAGAATAGAACAAAATAAATGCAGAAATTAATAAATTTTATTACCTTCCAAAGCCTCTTGATCTGTGACACTATTGTATTCAGCACGTCCAAGATCCTTCAAATAGCTATGCTCAGGTCCAACGCCAGGATAATCCAAACTATCATATGAGAAATAAATTATTCGAGTTAACTGACAGTTCATATAACAATGATGCTACCGAAAACTGCATAGATCCAATAAATACAGAATCATACTGACCCAGCACTTATAGAATGAGGCTCAATTATCTGACCATCATCATCCTGGAGCAAATAACTCATGGCACCATGAAGAACCCCCACCTCTCCCTTTGTTAAAGTTGCCGCATGCTTACCGCTGTCTAATCCAAATCCAGCTGCCTCTACACCGACTAACCTTACATCTGTGTCATCAATAAATTCATGGAAGAGTCCCATGGCATTTGAACCACCACCAACACATGCAACCAGCACATCTGGTTTCCCACCCCATTTCTCTAATGCCTGTTTTCTCGTCTCTTTGCCAATTACTGCATGAAATTCTCTAACCATCATTGGATATGGATGTGGGCCTGCAACAGACCCTAAAATGTAATGTGTTGTTTCTACGTTGGTCACCCAGTCACGTATAGCCTCCGAAGTGGCATCCTTTAGTGTAGCAGTGCCAGAATGGACAGCTCTTACCTGCATGGAATTAACCATAATCATGGTGATATTAATGTATTGATAAATGCCATAAACAACCACAAGAATCAGGAAACTGTAGCTCTTTTCAGATTGACTCCCATATCATGTATCTCCAAATTTCCAATTTGCAGCATACTACAATACCAGGCAAGGAATGAAGCAAGATATATCAAATTCTTTAATAAAAAACCTAATAAGCATGTCAGAATTGAAAATCAGTAAACTTAGCATTATTATCACAAAAAAATCTCAAATAAAACGAACTGATTACACTAATATGTTTTTAATAATTAGGAGATATCTTAACTTGAAAAATATTTGCAGACTCAAATGTATAGTCTGAGCAACCAAAGGAGTTATCTTATCAAGGACTTGAGAATACACAACTAAAACAATATTGATGTCATGAGAATATGCAAGTAAACCATTCAGACAAAGGCGGTCTATTCTCATATATCGGCAACCAACAGGCACTAATTTTCCAACTGTTTAGCAGAACATCATAGTGGCTGCTTAAATTGTTCACTTCAGTGTTGAAACAATGCGGTTTGTGGTTGTTGAATTTGGGACATTATTCCCAAATAGCAAGCATGCAATTGCATGATGGTCGACAATGTCATGTTATGCTTGATATATACTAAGATAATGATGCAAGACGAATCCTCTGCTCCAAACCTGATGTCCCACTGTGTACAATGTCTCATATAATATATACAAACCTCTGCTCCAAGAAGCCTCATTCTGAATACATTGAGGGCCTGTCTCTCCATATCTTGGGCACCCATATAGACAATACATTCCAAACCAAATCTAGCACATACTGTAGCTGTGGCAACTCCATGCTGACCAGCACCTGTCTCGGCTATGATGCGCTTCTTTCCCAATTTTTTGGCAAGTAAAGCTTGTGCAACAGCATTATTAATCTTGTGGGCACCAGTATGATTGAGATCTTCCCTCTTCAAATAAATGTGTGGGCCCTCACCATTAGGGCGCCTGTAATGGTCTGTGAGCCGTTCTGCAAAGTAAAGCGGACTTTCTCGGCCAACATAATCTTTAAGAATCCCAGCCAATTCTTTCTGTAACAAAGAAACTAAAATAAGGAATGAGAGAACCAGAAAATGTGAACCTAGCAATCAATCAGTAGTAGACAATGCAGGAGTCACACTTATAAATAATCATTGCATGATGTAATAAGAAGTATGAAATAACATTGCAGACAGACAAAGCCCCTATATATTTAGTGATTTGCATGCAAAGTTTCAAGGCCCCAAATTTCTACTCAAATATTTAGTTTTTACAGCATTTAGACTTTAAATAAGCATCCTAGACAGTCAAGAAGAATTTCAACTAATTTGAAGGTCAGAGCCAAATAGCCAATGCAAAAGAAACGGATGCATTAAACAAGCTAGTCATTCCTCCATAAAAAAACAGTTCAAACAAAAAAAAAAAAAACAGTAAATGTGACAATGTCCATCTCTGACCACAACGACATCAGAATTATGAGAAGATTGCCAAGGATATTCAACTGACAGAAAATGATCCGACATGAAAGGATTCACATAAAAAAAATCATGATTAGATATCTGATTATCTGGAAGCCCATGTCACACGGCTTGATCAAGTAGCCCAGTAGTTCTAGTATACTGTTCCATCCAAGAAATTTTCACAGAAGATGAGTCACAGACGTTTAAGCATTGTTTCTCTAAAAGTGAAGAAGCAATACTAATAAACGATAGGAAAGTTCAACCAGCAGGTACTCAGAAAGTCAATGCAGGTTATTCCGAAAATGATTAACATGCAGGTAACTACATATATGAGATTATTTTTTACTAAATCATTTTTCTATCCATTTCATCGAGATAATAAGATGTATAAGAAGAACATTATTGTTGACCTTCTTATCGGTGGTGGTTGTTACCATCGTCATTGTTGTCACCAATATGAAACAGAGATAAATCGAGCCTTAGCTTTTATTATAGCAATAATAAGTGGGTGTCGTCGAAGAGGAGAGGAAGAGGTTTTGCGAATGACAACGATAGTGATACTATCAATGTCAGCTTCCTACCAACAAGTTCTCGTTATAGAGGAAAGAAACGGGGGTTATGATTATTGTTTGGCAATGAGGTAGGAGGTGAAAATAATATGTGGATCTTGCTATTGTTCATCGTGGCTATCGATTGAGTGTTGAGACTCTAAGATCAATATGATTGTCTGTGGTTATCAATGGCTCCATGATTGATTATTATATTGATAAAACATTTGTTATATCATTGAATCTATCACATAAGTCTTCGTTGTGTCGCTGAAGTATAGGTTGTCTCAGTCCATCGAATGTAATATCGAATTATTTACTATAATAACAAAAAAAAATATATTATGAGATGAATATATCTTTTAAATTTGGTATTATTAGTTTAGAACGAAGAAGGCAATAATAGATTCAAGACACCACGGCAAGATCCCTATAAGGCATTATTTTTTTATCTTTTTGTATAGCATAATTTTAGTCAAATTTTTTTTATCTACATTAGTTTATAGGAAGTGATTTTTTATGTATACTATACCCATATAATTTTTTGCTGAGTATACAGTAACATTATAAAACAATGTTAACTTTTAGAGTCTAAAGTTATCAATTACAGATGTTACAATCTTTGTTATATTTATGTTTTACTTAAACTGGTGTTACCATTTTGCTAATTTTTAAGATCTTTTTTATTTGAGTTACAAGTTATGAATCGGAAACGATTACGATGTGACATTCTGATCACCATGTGTCAAATTTCATTAAATATACTAAATCATCCAAAATTATCAAAAATAATTATAATCGTCTTATAATCATGTCATAATAGTTATGAATAAGTTTTGATTGGTTTGATTAAATTTAACATAAATTACATTTGAGTGATACTCAGATTATAATATAATACTAATCAATGATGATGGTATCACCTTTATCCAGTGGTCTCCTAATGGGTATTTTACCTCCTCAAATCAAGTGGTAGTATCACCCAAAACTACAGTATTCTTTTTGAATATTTTAATTCCTAAAATCATCAAAAAAATAAAAAGTGATACTAAACATATTAGAATCATATTAAAATATTTATACAAAGGTTTGGATATGTTTAGTAAAAAAATTTTAACTACACTCGATCACATATTCAAAACACAAACCCCTTATTTGGACAACTAATCATCCTAAAATTTAAAAATTAATAATTAAAATGAAGAATGCTAAATCATATTAGGATATTTATAGAGGGGTCTCAATAGGTTTGGTAAAAAAAATTTGAGTTATACTTGTGTTATAATTGATCACAAATTCAAAACATAAATCCCGATAATTAATCATCATAAAATCAAATAAATTTTTAAAAAAGTGACACTAAATATAGTAAAATCATATTTTGATAGTTATAAAAAGCTTTGATAGGTTTGTTGAAAGAAAATTTCTTAAGTTACACTCAAGTTACACTCGATCATATATTCAAAATATAAATCTCCTATTTAGATAATTAATCATCCTAAAATAAAAAAAGAAAAGTGATACTAAACATATTAAAATCATATTATGATAGATCATATTATAATAGTTATAGAAAAGTTTTGATAAGTTTGGTGAAAATTTTTTGAGTTACTCACGGTACACTTGAATTATACTTGATCTCAAATTCAACTAAAAGCATTCTATTTTGATAATTAGTCACCTTAAATTAAAAAATAAAAAATATTAAACTTATTAAAGTTATATTAGGATAATTATAGAGAAATTTGAATAGGTTTCAAAAAAATTACTTGAAATATACTCATATTACACTCAGGTTACACTCAAGTGACATTCGATCACATATTTAATCTACAGCACCCTAAATTTACATACAAGAGAAAAATAATAATCATAAACCAAACATATGGAAGCAATTTAGAACAACGTTAATCAAATTACTAATATAACATCATATTGTCAAACAATTTATATAACTACTTAGGTGATAATTAGGTTTTCTATCACTTAACTCTAATGTCCTAAAATCTTTTAGGTAATTTTCTATTCCTAAAGAAATATGAGCTATATTTTAAGACTTGATATATTTTTAGCCTATATTGAATATGGACTACTAACGGCGTAATCCTTGATTGATCTTTAGGTGTTGTAGAACATACGAAAAACAATGGATCATCAATGGATCAAATGAATGATCCTCTATGGTTAGGGTTACAAGATGACTAAGTCCATGATTTTTTAGTATTTATGTAATCTTTCATCAAGGTATATGTCATATAAATAATTTAATATATCATATAAATATATATATATAAGTATAATTATTATACCTCAATATTCTTAACTAATAGTAATTATTGAGGTAAGCATTTGATTTATTTGCATAACATGTATATACAACAATTATTGAGACATGTGCATATCTCCAAATGAAGTCGATAATTATCTTGTTCTTAATCATCGATTACAACATTAAGTCGATAATGAATAATCAAGATAATGGGATAGCATAAGCATATCAATATACTCGTATGACCATATTTGTCAAAAAATTAGCAAAATTAAGAATCAAAATTAATATATATTAGATTTTTTATATGTACGTAGACAATTGATATTTGGCTTACTATCAAGAGCCTACATAGCCTCTCAAATATCCAATCATCTTAGTATTACCTTCAAGCTTCAACTTTTTTATACAAGTATCAACAATAAAAATATTAATGGTGATATAAGAATAGATGACCATCGCCCAATTGCAATTTGTCAATGAATCTAAATCTTTAATATAAGATAATAACATAGGAGGTAAAATATAGTTTATTTAATAAAAAAATATAAATAAAATTATATAAATCGAAAATGTTAACATTATCCTAACTAGATACTAGTCTACGTATCATATCTTCTATATTTTATGTAATAAGAAGTTGATCTCTAGAGTATTTCTCAAACATATAACCTGAACCCATTATTTCAATATTTATTATTTGTCTATATTTAAGAACCTTCTAAATTAGAATAATATCTCTCGGGTTAACCTCAATTGGGACACTATCAAAAATTAAAATGGATTCCTCATTCCAGTGTTACAAAATAATATATAAAATATATTGATACTATTCATATATGTTGGTTGGGGGTCTATTTAGGTTGAATTGATTTATTGGACTTAAATCATATTAAATTAGTTTTAAAATTTTAAGTATTTAATTTATTATCATTAAGGCCTAGATTGTCCTTCATTTTTTACTAAATCATTTTTCTATCCATTTCATCGAGATAATAAGATGTATAAGAAGAACATTATTGTTGACCTTCTTATCGGTGGTGGTTGTTACCATCGTCATTGTTGTCACCAATATGAAACAGAGATAAATCGAGCCTTAGCTTTTATTATAGCAATAATAAGTGGGTGTCGTCGAAGAGGAGAGGAAGAGGTTTTGCGAATGACAACGATAGTGATACTATCAATGTCAGCTTCCTACCAACAAGTTCTCGTTATAGAGGAAAGAAACGGGGGTTATGATTATTGTTTGGCAATGAGGTAGGAGGTGAAAATAATATGTGGATCTTGCTATTGTTCATCGTGGCTATCGATTGAGTGTTGAGACTCTAAGATCAATATGATTGTCTGTGGTTATCAAAGATAAAATTAAATATTATAAATAGGAGACATTATATATAAGGTTTAAGCAAAAAAAAGCCAGAGAAAATGACTATTCTAAATATTTAGTATCTACAAATTATTTTCACTAAGAAAAATATCCAGCGAGTATTTGTCCAATTTCATCAATTAAGATAAAAATTATAAACCCTGATCAATATGATTGTCTGTGGTTATCAATGGCTCCATGATTGATTATTATATTGATAAAACATTTGTTATATCATTGAATCTATCACATAAGTCTTCGTTGTGTCGCTGAAGTATAGGTTGTCTCAGTCCATCGAATGTAATATCGAATTATTTACTATAATAACAAAAAAAAATATTACTTCTTCTAAGAGAAAGCTATATTTATAATTTTGCACCTAATTGTAACTTAAAACAAGAATTAATCAACCTATCAATAATAATCCTAGAAAGTGCTGTAAATATAACCATGCTTCCCCTAAATACCTCAATTAAACTTACTGATCTACACCTAAGATCTAAAAATCTTGACATCTCCATAATAAAAATTTCACCAACGATGAGTCTCTTTTAGTTTTAGATAATCAATCTCCCATTATCTCACTAAAAATGATAAAACTCTTACGTAATATTTAAAATATAAATATCAATAATTAGTGATCAGTCAAACAATTTTAATCATATAAATATGAAAACCCCTAAGGACTCTCATAATATCAATAGGATTAGTGCACATACTTGATGAATCAACGAGAAAAATTAATTAAAAAAAATTATCACTTTTTTTGAAAAAAGTTTATTATCAGAAAAGGAAAGATGCCACTATTGATGAATATACTACCACGATCAGAGAGGAGATGAGGTTACAATTAACGTAATTATTAAAGAGGACCAAAAGAGTTCATCACTATCGGAGAGAGGAAAATGTCATTATTGTTCGCAAATACCAAAAAGGAGTTGAGGACTTCGTCATCGTCATTCACCATCGAAGAGGAATAGAGGATTTCACCATAAGGAGATGTCATCGTCATTCATAAATACTAGAGAGGAGCAAAGGAGTTCGTTGCTACCATAAAAAAGAGGATATCATTGTCATTCAACATGATAAAGGGGCTAAGGAGGGAGAGGAACGATGGTCGAAGAGAGAAGGGACGGGATTGATTCCACGTGCTACAGGCATCGATGTTCGTGTCTCTCATGAACAATGGAGATATGTTTTGTAGAATTCGACCTAGATCCATTTGACTAAGATTGCAATCATAATTGAACAAAACTAGTTCTTGGATCGATCGGGTTTGAATCAGGTCGATCGATTTAAAAAAAAATGATTGAACTAATTTGAATAATACTTTTGAGATTTTAAACAAAAGGACATCCCTGATAAAAAATAAATAAATATACGGTGCCATCCAATAAAACCTCATAATTATTTTTTTGATAAATTATCCTTTATTTATTGTATTTTTTTTTAAATAACAATTTGTGAGCAAAAGGTTTTAGCATTGCATATAGTAATATTATATTATGAAGCAGCTGTTAATAGTATGATAAATGATAAATTTTTGTATCATTAAAATAACTCAAAGGGTAGTTAAATAGTTGACAAAAATTATCTCCCTTAAGACTTGCTTATTTTACTGCATTATGAAGCAAGCGGTGAATCCTATATTCCTTTTAAGGGTAGTATATCTTAATTTTGTTTGGTAAAAGAAAATTTGTGAGCCACGTTGACTTGTGTCACACACCGTTGTCAACGAAATACTTTGTCAAATTATTGAGAATTTAATTTGTTTGGCCTCTTTATTATGTCCTACGAAAGTAAGCGATGTGAGCAGTAAGCAGTCTGCCATAAGAGCAGATGTCAAAATAAGCTAATTTCATGTCACACGATATACATATCTTTCATATTCTACCAAATATATCAATCTAAGAGAAAAATGAATATAAAATAATAATAATAATAATAGTTTTATTTTTATTGTTTAAAGAAGTCTCTTTTGTGGAGTTCTTTTCTTACACAAGGGGATTCCCAATTTTGTTTTGGAAGAAGAGATCGATCACCTTTCATTGTAGTCGACAAGTTCATGCACCTCAAACATCAACCGTCTTTTTCCCCTCATCATGTTCAATGTACATGCTGAAGTCAGTAGCCGATGACAAAAGACCTTCTCTCAATATATCTTATTCTATTTCTTCGTTTGAAGACCTACTGCTTGCAAGATTGCAAGTATTGTGTGCAACCACCTGTTATATAACATTGAGCTTTTCCATTGCAAAGCAGTCCTTTTTGTCGTAGCTTCTTCCTCATGTGGAGCAGATCATTGCCGCACCACTTTTCTGAGTCTGCTTTGATGATGGCTGTCGAAATGATGCTTCACTGAAGTCCTGCATCCGTTGTTGGGTGATCACTTGGCATTTGAAATCATGACAGGGAAGGCAGAATTCTTGAATCATGAGCTCAATCATGCATTTAGGTGGTGGTAATGTCTGCACTTATTCATCTGAGTTCAGACGTCTTTAGAATAAGCAAGATGTGAAAGCTTCTTTTTATTCTTTTGACAAAGAAAAAGGGGCAATTTTTTTTGAAAAAACTTTTAATTTTGAAAAAAAATTAGAAAGTGCTCTCATTTTCAAAGATTTTTGGAGAGCGCTCTCATTTTAAAAAATATTCACAAAACACAACTTCTTTCAAAAAGAAGATGATTTTGTCTCTACTTTTATCACACCAGCTATCATCTCTTTCCCTAGCCTCGCTTACACCTTTATGCATAGGTCCCTTCACTCTATTTTATCATTATCAAACTCATGAACTCTCACTAATAACCCCCTTCACACCGATTGCTTTCGTCATTGTCACAACTCTCATTTGTTGACTGCCTCAATCATTATCTTGATATAGGGGGTTATGAGTAAGAGCAAAGATCTACGAGTCACCTCTTTATCTATTATCGATCTTAGCGAAAGGATTACGAGCGAGAACAATAATGTAGTAAAGGAAGAGGAGAAGAGAGACGAGGACAGAAGCAATAGTTAATGGGTAGAGGTCAAGACAATTTCATCATTTAAAAAATAAGTAATCTATAATTTTTTTTTAAAAAAAATATGTGCTAACTAAGAATTTTTCTCAAAAAATAGGACTTAAAAAAAAAAAAGGTGCTCTGTAATATCATCATTAAAAAAAAGAAAAACTAACTGAAAATTTTTTTCTTCAAAAAATAACAGCATTTTCTGGCAATTTGCCCCAGAAAAGAACAATTAAATAATTGGGAAAAGGTTGGAGTCATATCATGAAACAAATCACAATATCTGCCATAGATGCCAAAGATAAATATCATTATTGCCTTCTGCTCTCATTCTGAGAGCTGAGAGTTGAGGATTGATCCACTAATCTACTGTTCGCCATTGCTAGAGCTGATATAACTCTGAAACTGACATTCTATCAGCTCCTTTTACCCACGTCCTGGATCAGTACCGGTGACTGGTTCCATGACACCGAATCAACGAATCAAATGTATGACTGTCGACCATCACCAGAATGAACTCATCATCATTGCATACCATCTCAGGCAACTCAAGAAGCATGATTGTTTCAAGTGGAAGTCAAAAGAGATGGGAGCGATGGCAACCTTTCTTTGTGGGCAAAATGGGGCAGTAAGTCCCCCATCATGTGCAGGTGCATTCATAGACGGGTAACAGCAAGCAGCACAGCCCTGTCTTCCTCTTTCTCTTGGTCCCATGATAGGACCAAGGGGATCCATCATTTTGATGATGATGATGATGTCACATATGACTTGAGCTTCAAGGAGTCAAAAGGGTCCCATAAGTATTTTCTGTCAGTATTTATATTCCTCATAAATGCAAATTATATCAATAAACCTTTTTTTACCTCCTTATCGAAACTTTTTTGCCTCCTTTCTTTCTAATCCTTCCTTCTCTCTGTTTCTCCATATATTACACAGCTTTAATTGTTACACTCAAGTCCTATAAGCTGCTCTGCTTGTACTAAATGGGAATCACTAGACATTGTTACATGCGATACGTTTTGAATCTTTCCCTTGTGCTTCAGAAATATCATCAGTAACTCTTGCCATGCTAATCTACTTCCATCAGTTTACTGCGAACACAGCATGGTTTAGATTCTGAAGACAGAAAACGAAGAGAGAAGGGACGGGATTGATTCCACGTGCTACAGGCATCGATGTTCGTGTCTCTCATGAACAATGGCACCAAGCCGTGGAAGCTAAGGTCGAAATATCCAATGTGCTCCATTTCAATTGCTATTGATCTGTGTATGTATCCATTCTTGCTACACCAGTAAGCAAAGAAACACTGTTACTAATTCCAAAGGCCCCAAGGAAGGAGGGGGGATTAAAGAGGCTAATCCATGACGCGGTATTTGGAGGCCGTACGCGGAGTTATAGGCTGCACCTTCTCATGTTTCCTCCGTTCACGGGATCTGGACGCAAATAATGAAACCGGTGTAGCGTGGTACTCTTTGCCTCGCTGTATCGCATGTGAAGCCGTTGTGCCTCCGTTCTTTCTACGGATAGAGGCAAAGACTCCCTCCGATGGTGCATGTGTGTGATGGACACCAAAAGAGAATAGAGAGAGAGAGAGAGAGAGAGAGAGAGAGAGAGAGGGAGCTCTCTTTGTATCATATTCTCTCTTTCTTTCTTTCTCGCTCTGTGGTCTCTGTTTGTGTAGCCTCACTGTGCAGGTTCATCAACAAAGCGCGCCCAGTGCCCAACTGGCAGTCCCAATAAAACCTCATAATTATTTTTTTGATAAATTATCCTTTATTTATTGTATTTTTTTTTAAATAACAATTTGTGAGCAAAAGGTTTTAGCATTGCATATAGTAATATTATATTATGAAGCAGCTGTTAATAGTATGATAAATGATAAATTTTTGTATCATTAAAATAACTCAAAGGGTAGTTAAATAGTTGACAAAAATTATCTCCCTTAAGACTTGCTTATTTTACTGCATTATGAAGCAAGCGGTGAATCCTATATTCCTTTTAAGGGTAGTATATCTTAATTTTGTTTGGTAAAAGAAAATTTGTGAGCCACGTTGACTTGTGTCACACACCGTTGTCAACGAAATACTTTGTCAAATTATTGAGAATTTAATTTGATTGGCCTCTTTATTATGTCCTACGAAAGTAAGAGATGTGAGCAGTAAGCAGTCTGCCATAAGAGCAGATGTCAAAATAAGCTAATTTCATGTCACACGATATACATATCTTTCATATTCTACCAAATATATCAATCTAAGAGAAAAAAGAATATAAAATAATAATAATAATAATAGTTTTATTTTTATTGTTTAAAGAAGTCTCTTTTGTGGAGTTCTTTTCTTACACAAGGGGATTCCCAATTTTGTTTTGGAAGAAGAGATCGATCACCTTTCATTGTAGTCGACAAGTTCATGCACCTCAAACATCAACCGTCTTTTTCCCCTCATCATGTTCAATGTACATGCTGAAGTCAGTAGCCGATGACAAAAGACCTTCTCTCAATATATCTTATTCTATTTCTTCGTTTGAAGACCTACTGCTTGCAAGATTGCAAGTATTGTGTGCAACCACCTGTTATATAACATTGAGCTTTTCCATTGCAAAGCAGTCCTTTTTGTCGTAGCTTCTTCCTCATGTGGAGCAGATCATTGCCGCACCACTTTTCTGAGTCTGCTTTGATGATGGCTGTTGAAATGATGCTTCACTGAAGTCCTGCATC
>LVTN01000047.1:165651-195074 GCA_001649415.1 Musa itinerans | reverse complement strand
AGGAGGAGGAGGAGGAGGAGGAGGAGGAGGAGGAGGAGGAGGAGGAGGAGGAGGAGGAGGAGGAGGAGGAGGAGGAGGAGGAGGAGGAGGAGGAGGAGGAGGAGGAGGAGGAGGAGGAGGAGGAGGAGGAGGAGGAGGAGGAGGAGGAGGAGGAGGAGGAGGAGGAGGAGGAGGAGGAGGAGGAGGAGGAGGAGGAGGAGGAGGAGGAGGAGGAGGAGGAGGAGGAGGAGGAGGAGGAAGACCTATCCATGGTCTCTGATGCATCCTCTGGGCCACCGCACTTTCAAGAAGAGGATGAGCATTGCTTCTACTATCTTCACTCCAGCACTTGCTTTGGAGGCAATGGCTGCCTCTGCTCTGCCTTGGTTCCAACTGCTGAATTGGCCGTGGGTGGTGGCAAAAAGAGGAGAGTCGAACCAAAGCAACAGGGGAAGCATTCCTCTCTTCTGGATGACACCGCAAGCTCCCCTCCCTTCAGCTCTTCCAAGGCATGCTCCATTCCCTGACACTCGCTCTCAGTCTTTATCTCACCCTTGTTGTTTCCTTGATCTCTTTGGGGTTCATTTACCTCTCAGACTAGTCGCTTTAGCGGCGACGACAACAGCTGCCGCGGCAGCCATATGATGCCACCCATTGCAAGCGTTCTGGAGTTCTCTTGTGGCTTCTCCGCTACTCATTTTAAGGTGCATTTGAGGTTCTGGTACTTTTGTTTCTTCGACAGTGTTCTTCTTTGCTGCGTTACATTGACTACAAAATATGAGATCATGGCAGAGAAATCATGCAGTGGAGAAGCAGATGGGCTATCTTCAATCCTCTGCTCCTGTGAAACCAACCCCTTCGATACCAGTTAAGTGATCTCCATATTCTTCGTCTACATATCTTCAATGGTGAAAGAAATCTTCAGTTCTTCACAGTTTTTTCTTTGACTTACTCCTGTGCACTTTGTATCAACAGGTACCAAGGAAAGAAGGCGGGAAGACCATCTGCTCGCAAGAAGAAGAAACATAAAGGATAAATGTCTGAAGATCTCAGAGAAATCTTGCTTGGTCTTCTGTTGTACTTCTCTCATCTGTTATTATCCTTTTTGTCATGTCATTGCAGTGGGAAGCAATCAACCTGAGCAGTAGAAAAGAGAGAAATAAATAATAGCCTTCTGTTTCCCTTCTTTATTCCTTCTTCTGTCATGAATGAAAAGTAACAAAATGAAGCTTGTGGGTTATCTGCCCATACCTACTTTCCGTGGCATCAGAGGGAGCTACCAAACTCCTTTTCAATCCTCACCTCCCACCTTCCCATGGAGGATCCACAGCAATCCAGACTGTCATCATGAGATTACAAAACAACACTTCTTTATCTCAGTTCTAAGCCACATGCATAGAACCATCAGGGTGTACTTTTGAAATGCACATTCGGGCTAAGAACCCTTATCCGGTTAACAAGTTCATAAATTCCAAGATAAGAATCGGTGACCTAACAAGCATATGGAATGGTGGAAGAGGAAGGAGCTACCAGAACATGTCACTTGTCCAAATAAGCTTCATGCATGGTCACTTTCAATACCAGCTTGGCCTAGAACAGCTCATCGATGAGCTAGCTGTGAAGGAGATCTCATGTGAGTCAGTGAATGACATTAAAGCCACCCTAATATAAACAAACGAATAAGATGCAAGCTCTCTACTACTGGCACTGCCAGCATTTTTGGATCAAACGGAGGCATACATAGCAAGCTTACCCACTATGAGCATGATGCAACAGCTAAGGACTGGTGAAAGAGAAACATGGACACCTTTTCCACTATTTTGAGAAGCTCTAAGATTCTCTAGATTTGATTTAAAAGGAGATAACACGAAAACCAGTTCTAGATAAAAACTCGAATGTCTGTATTTTTCTAGGACAAAGTCTATCCAAAACAAAGTTTTACTTGGTTATCCGAAGGATCTAAACTAAGTCTGAGATCCTTCATCCAGATATTGCATGCCGAGAGGCCAATTTAATATTATGATCCCTCTCCTTATTGAAATCCAATATCTCTGTCTCCTTTTTCTAATGTCTTCTGCCTCCTAGGCTGTCCCCTCTGGCACTGTCTTGAGTCCTGTGCCATGCAACTACAACATGAAAGAGAGAAACAATATAGTTAAAGAAAGAGGATTGGAGTTCGGAATGATCACATATCACAAAATCTAATAGCAGGGAGAGAGAGAGAGAGGAGAGAGAAGCTAGCAATAAGCAAATAAAAGCTCCCGCCTCACTGCAATCTGATGCTGTTCTCAATTAAAATACAGTCCTGAAGTGCACTAGGTCTTTAACTCGAGCACTTAGCCCCAGAAACTCTCAAACCAACATATCACCATAAGCAGAGTAACATGTTACATTGGTACTCCCAATCATATTTGCTGAGTATGTGGTGTTTGTATGAGTTCTTGGTGGTTTGATGCAAAAGCTGGCAAGAACTTTGTCAGGCTAGAAAATTTTCAGCACATCAGTGAGATGAAAGATTGCTCACTTGACCCTCATCAAGAATCACTAGGGAAGAAGACAAGCTATCAAAGATGCAAGGTTTGGCTTAAACCACAAGAAGAGATCAAATAGACACCAGGCTGCAGAAGTCAAACCTAGTCTTTCAGAGAACATAGCTCTTTGATGGGGTGCTGCTTTTGAGTTGGTTTCACTCATCGCAAGCCTTCATAAATGAGTCTTTAACCGAGCAAGCAAACACATGCAGATGAACCTTAGCAGTCAAATCCAGTATTTAAGACTGCACACCCTCATCATCTTTGTCAGCCTTTGCATTCACCACCTTTATCAGCCTTAAATGGCAATTCATCGGCGGTAGTGAGTGGGTCTGATGCCCCCATAAATATTCTCTTCAAGAACAAACATGTGGTATGACTGACTCACACCTTCCATCTCCATCATCTTGGTCCTGATATCATCAAACACCCACTGACTCCTTTGAAGTCTCGACAAACCTTCCTCGTTCCTACAATAGAAGGAATCGATCCAACATCGTCTCTTCGTCGTGCGATCATCATACTTATGAAAACATTAAATTTTGATTTTAATAATACTTTGTCATTCTATTATGTTTTCATGATCCAGTAACCTGTATTTCTCTCGATATAAATCTTACGGAACCATAAGGGATTAATAATACACACTTAAGATATCACACAGTTTACTCTTGAAGCATAGTTATTTCATAATTAAGATATTATATGGCATAAAACCTGACTTTTCACCTATTTATATTTTCTTTTTTCCCTACGATATTAGAGAAATTAGCTAAAACACTAATTCGTTTAGCTGATAAATAATATATATTGTCATGCGAGACAAACTTTTCATTAGGAGAACATGTACTCAGTCTCGAAATGATAGTACTTGGCGGACCACTGTCATCAAGTGCAGTCAACAAGGACAAGTGGACGATACAGTGAGGCCATTCGGTCAAACGGAGGCAACACGTTGCACCGTGTTATTCGCGAGCCAGTGAGAACGCAATCGGGTGCGATTAGGACCGAGATCTAAAAGCAAAAACCGTCTAAAGAATGTCGATCCTGATTGATCGAGCTTAAATAAAATAATTCAAAGTCACAATCTCTTTCATACCATGAAAGAAAATGTTCGATTCATTTTAGATGGTAAAGGCTAGATTAGATCAATGATATATCACGATCAAATTAATATTTTAATATATATAAATATATTCGATTTTTAATAAGTCGATCTGATTTATCATCATATCAGATTAATATTTAATATATAAAAAATTATATTGAATAAGATTTCGAGCCTTTAATCTTTGATAAATACAATCTCATACTATTATACTAATATTTATGATGTAAATATATCGGAAGTGGACGATACAGTGAGGCCATTCGGTCAAACGGAGGCAACACGTTGCACCGTGTTATTCGCGAGCCAGTGAGAACGCAATCGGGTGCGATTAGGACCGAGATCTAAAAGCAAAAACCGTCTAAAGAATGTCGATCCTGATTGATCGAGCTTAAATAAAATAATTCAAAGTCACAATCTCTTTCATACCATGAAAGAAAATGTTCGATTCATTTTAGATGGTAAAGGCTAGATTAGATCAATGAGATATCACGATCAAATTAATATTTTAATATATATAAATATATTCGATTTTTAATAAGTTGATCTGATTTATCATCATATCAGATTAATATTTAATATATAAAAAATTATATTGAATAAGATTTCGAGCCTTTAATCTTTGATAAATACAATCTCATACTATTATACTAATATTTATGATGTAAATATATAGGATGAAATTAAAGGTCCACTTTTCTACCTTAATTCTGTACTTAAGTCCATCTCAAATTCTTTAAGATAGCCACTTAGTTTGAAAGGACTGACAGACACAATTACCAGACAAACAAATCAACGTGTTGCTACGATGATTCGACAAATGATGGAGCTTATAATAATTTTATTTCAACCCAAGTCAAATTGTACCTGAATTCATTATAAAACCGATTGAAAAATAGACGGATATAAGCATCCAAAGAATTCGCTAAAGGAAACTATCATGACTGGTCTTAATCAAACACAGTGGATTACACTCACATATCCACCGTCGCATTTCTATCCCAAACGGCGTCGCGGTTTTGGGACGGGATTCGCCATGCGTCCTTTGTCTTCCCCACGTGGATGATCCGTTCACACTGGAAGAAGCTTGTGACTTGGTGTGGTCCATGGTGCACTGGGCCCCGCCGTTCCACCGACCAGGGCCCAGTCGTCTACTTTCACGCGTGACGGTAACATTGTCACATACGGACGGGATCTTTGGGTCTCCGAGGGGCCCCATTCGCCGAGAGACGTGTGGAAGTGAAATCGTCGGTTTTATAAACGCCGTCTATCGGAATCATAAGCATAATTTGGATTACATCATAATTCAAATTTCTGATTTTTTTATTTAATTATATAAACTACTTTGTCATAGGTTCGGCATCAATTTAATCGAATATATATATATATTCAATATCCATTATATTATTATTATAATATGCACCCAAAATATGCTTGGATTATATTCAACGGCGTAACGGTGGCGTGTCGGATGACGTCAAGCGGCGGCGGCTCCGCAAGTAGAGATTAATCGGACGGTAGAAAAAGGAGTGCCTCTTCGCTCCGCTTTAACTAACCATGGGTTTAACCCTCGGGTTAAGAGCTTCTCGCGGTCTATATAATGAGTTCACCGGCCGTCGCGCTTGCCTCCGCTTCAGCGTTTCGATATATCGATGCGAGAAGTTCCGGATCCCAGGTTAGATTCGTAGCCTTGGTTTCGATTCCTTTCATTCGGTTCTCGGTAGTTTGAGCTGTTGGAGATTGATCTTTCGAAAGGATCCGACCATCGTCATCGAATCGGTTCTTTGATTTCTGTTTTTCTGGATTCTTATGGTCCGTGGAGTTGTTTCTTCGGATCGTCGCGGGGGGGTTTATGAGAGGTCTGAGGGAATTGTTAGGTTACCCATTAGTGGCTTTCTCGGAGTCTTCTAGGGTATTTGGTATTGTTCCGAATTGTGGCTGCAAATTGGGACTTTGCTGATGGTCTTCGTCGATTGTTATGGATGCGTTTGCGTACAGATTCCGTTTTATGTTATCGGACCAAAATTTAGCTTTTTATGTTAATTCTGTAATTTGTCGTTGGCCTTTGATTCGTGTGAATTTTGAACAGAGGACAGGAATCATAAGGATCTGTTTGTTCGATCAGATTCATTTAAGATTTCCAATTGATGGTGTTTTTTCGCTTGCGTTTGTTATCTATCCACTTCAAAATTTCAGATTCGGCGTTCCCCCTTTCGGATGTTGCTGTTAGCTAGGATTCTTTGTTTTGCTTGGCAAGCAAAGAAAAAGGACGTTTTGGATTGCCACGACTTATAAATTCCATTTTTCTCTAGTGTTATTGTCATCTATAGAAACTCTGTTTTTGCTCGTCAAGCAAAATAAAAAGCGAGACGGTTTATTATTGTCCACCCTTGCTATCCTCTCCCGTGCTTATTTGTTCTTTTAGAAAGTTTTTGTTGCACTTGTATTTTAACCCCTTCCTTTATTCGGCCTTGTTAAATCAGGGTTGACATATATCCTTCAGCATCCAAGTCTGTCCCAATGGACATTAACATCAATTCAACCGATGATGAAGTTGTACTGTACTTGGAAGGCAGGAAAGTTGGAGATCCCACTCCAAACAATGTCATCACTGAAGTGAACCCTTTTGGCGTTGAACCATGGGATTCTCCTGGTTAGCTTTGGTTGAGATTCGAGTAGCCTATTTTATATCCTTGTTGTTGATGCTTTCACGGTTAAGGTATCAGATATCAAAATATTATTCCCCTGAATCTAGTATTGATGGCTTCTTGAGGATTACTTCCATTGCATGGTTATGCTTTTGGTTCTCAAATCATTAAAATTATGAACTATCATCTGGGACTTGTTGGTATTTTACATTATTAATTTTTTTTAATAATTATAGCATCACAGGCTAAACATGAAGTTATCATGCCTGAGATTTCGGATCCGGATTCTTATGTTGTATGATTTACTATTCATTTTTGGGCTAAATCTGACTTTTCATATTGTGGATTCTCTTAGTTTATACAACGGTTGTTGATAGCCTAGGACATTATCTGTTGCTTTAGCTTAAATGATTTGGCTCATTGCTGGTTATAGTAAACATATGAAGAAAAGGAAATACTTTCAATAATTCCATATAATTAATGTTTGGCGATGAGCACCTATATTTCTCCAGCATATCTAAATATGGGCAAGAACTAATGGTATGGATATCCTGAAAGTCACAGGAAGAGTTTGTGGTTTGGGCAATTATAAGTTAATTTTTCTCTGTAAAACTAAGAAACTTTGGACTAGGTTTAACATTCATTTTTTTTAGTAAGATTTCATTCAAAGTGCAAGTAGGACAATGAGTCCTATGCTTTGTCAGGTGATGAAATATATTTTAGTTGACAATATCTTTAAGCTGGCTGGAGGTTTCAATTTTCGATTATGATGTCAAACTGAAAGTAACAATGCATAGATAAAAAGAAAAAAACATGTATATATGCATGGGTACGTATCTGTATAACTCATGGTTTATGCACCAAAGGTAATACCTGAATGTGAAATCATAATATTTGCCATGCTTATATTATTTGACTGTAGATCTCAATGCAGTAAACTGATTACACAGCTATGTCAGTTTTAGGTTTAGAGGATGAACAATTACCATTTTAATGGAATGCAACATAAATCTTCTAGCAAAAATAGCATATCTTTAGGTAACAGGAACTTGATGGTGCCCATTGTTAGCGTATGAACAACAACAATTGTTAATTGAATTTGGTTATGGTTGCCTTTCTTTGGTTGTGCTTTCTTCTGATATCCGGTTAGCCACTCATCTAAATGGAGTGATGTTTCTTGGATCTAGAAACAAAGTAGTTTCAATGGTCGATTTGTGGTTCACCATTTCTAGTCCAGCTATATCTTTCTATCTACACATTGCAAGCCCAGAAGATCAGAGTAAGACATAGAACATTAGGCCCACAAGGAAACTAAAACATATACATTGATTATACAAGATAATGCACACATCATAGATCAGTCATGTGATGAGTAACACGAGAGTTGGGGCAGGATTCTACGAAAATACAAAACGAAAATGATTTTAATCAGAAGGCAAAATTTTGGTTGGAAATCTAATGTTGAGTGCATGAAACTACAAAGATTTCATATGAATGCATTGTCAACTTGCCGTTCATAAAAAAGATCACACTATATGTAAGATGGGGTGATATGATTTGAAGTCTTTCTAAGGAAACCATTGAATCTATCAGGCAGTCATCTGTTTACTAGAGTTTGTACTACAAGTTGGTTAACATGTGCCTGAATAAGATATTCAGCCTCTCCTGGCATCAATTTTTCCCTGCTTTTTCAATCTGAAACACTAGAAAGCTTTAACTACACTGAGGAGCTGAGTCACTTAAAATAATATGCAGAAAAAATTTGGTACCTGTACCATTCAGAGGGGCCACTATCTCCTGAAGGGGGATGTGAAATCAAAGAAACAAGATCTGGGTACTGGAGACCAACAGATGATGTAAAGATATATACATGTACCAGCACCATTGGTAGGAAAACAACACTGGAATTTTGTAAAGGCAAAGTACCTTTCGGAGAAAGAACTGGGTGGATGATGCACGAATATCAGGCGGAACAGCATAAGCTGAATGGATATATTTACTCAAAGGTACTCAATCAGTCTCGACACTAAACTCTTCTGGTGCCTAGCTAATATGTAATTTATAGAACTTCATAAATACCTTAGAATTTCAATTTTCACATGATTTTACAGGATAGCAGTTCCTTGTTTAGAATCTTCCTGCAAACTGACAGAAGTAGAAGTCAAGGGGAATTGAATTATTCTGCAAGTGCTGGTGCATCTGGCGGTGAGTATGTAGAACAATTGTTGTTGAGCCTTCTAGAACAAGAAGAGATCAACTTATGTCCGACGGTTTCTGCCAACAGTTCCCAGGTAGAGACTGTTTCTTTTCTTCAAGTTGTGGTTCTTGCTCTGCATCATTGCTCTTAAGCGCTTTGCACTATGTGTGTCTTTTGGTTCTTTTCCAAATGGCATTGATGGTTGAACATATCTTGGAGACTCTTTCAAAATTATTGTTGGTACTCTTTTAATTTTATAGTAGCCAGGATTTTTAATTTGATCATTACTTCTATAACAAATGTCAGATGTAGAGCCCTGATCTAATTGATATGATTTTTGGTCCATATGATACTGTTTAATTATTATTTTATATCTTGGCATTCACTAATAAATTCCTTTGAAAAACACCACCCACTCTCTCGAATATCCGAGCTCCACTATGTAGTAGCAATTTTAAGTAAATTTGCAAAGTTGATTTGGTTTGAGGATTGCTGAATGAATTACAAAGTGATAAAACCAATTAACTGGATCTATCTGACATGGGATTTCTTTCCCTTTATCACTCAAATCTGTTGGAGAAGCCATAAACCAGCCAGGACCATTCCAAGATCAGCTTAGAACCAGCTAGAAATTTGTCGCAATAGTCTAGACTTGAACTGGTTAAATTGGTGGGGACAGTTAAGCCAGCCCACCATAACCTGCCTGAACTATCCTGGAAGCAACCAGGTCCACTAGAATCCTATCCAATTCTGACTGAGTGGTCAATTCTGGCTGGTGCTGGCCGAGTCTGACCAGTGCTTCTAAAAAATCAGGCTTTTCTTGCCGGATCCAACCTGTAGCACCCAGATTTTTCTGTGTATGCTATCACTGTTTTAAGTGAGAATTACACATGCAAGCCAAGCTGGCAGTGCCCACTTGTATTTCCTGTGCCGGTATACAATATCACATAAGCTTAGTATTTGCATGTGGTGCATACCACAAACTTGAAAGCCTTGATTAGAATAGTATAAATGATTTGATTATAAACTTTGTGCACACTTTAGTTTGACATAACTCCAACGCAGACTGTTGCTGAGATGGTTCAAGCACAATCAGCATTGTCCAGCAGAAGGCCTGATGAACCTGTACCTGAGAATTTTTGTGAGAACATGTATAGAAATTGTGACTTTTCAAAGGGCGAATACTTGGAATTGAATGATTTTAATAGTCCAGAGACATCTTCAGCTAGTTCAGACAATTCCAGCCGGATGTCGGTGAATTCTGATGAATTATTTGATCCTGAAGCACTATTAAGGGATATTGAGAATGATCATGGCCTTGGTGTTGAAGAGGAGTATACAGAATGCAGGTTCAGTATTTCTGCACCTGTCAAATCAAGTCAGGTGGTTATCAGGCCTCCGCCATCAGGTATGCTAATATTCCAGCTCCTTTGAAAACTTATGCAATTTTTTGAGAAGGTTCTTGTTACTCATAGAACTAGCAATTGGCTTTGTGAGGGAATATTTAAGCTGAGTTAGGCCCATCAGCCTTCAATCATATGCTATTTCATAACCACCATCTATATTGTACACTTGGATCATTCTTCCCACATTCAATTTTTATTAGAAGCTAAACTTCTGCACAACCTTATTTATACTTTGTTTAGTTATCATGCTTGTACCACAAGTCAACCTGAGCACTTAAACTTTGATGATTATACTTGGTTAGTGCTAAGATTTTTAGATAGAACAAGCTGTAATGACTGCAGCCCTTTTTATGACACTTTGTACTCTGTTCAATCTTGAATGGACAAATCCGTATTCAGATATTTTATTGTCATTTATCATTATAGGGATGATGAATTTGCTTCTACTTTATAAACAAAGTTATAATTCTATTGACTATTAAAGGCACGATTTTGTATTTTTTTTTCCATGAATTTCAGCTAAATCATCAGCATTTTAAATTGTCGCCTCATAACTGTAATTATCAATTAATAAAATTATAATGAAGATAGAATTTGAAGTCCTAGCAAACAACTCCATTTTAAACTTTATAGAGAGACTAGATTAGATTTAATTGTCCACTCTAATTTTGTAATATCTTTCTTGGTTTTTTTATTTATTTCTTCATTTCTTTGAATGAATTTTGGATGAGATTCTCTGATTTATGTGTCTACTTTTTATCTACTATAACATATTTGCTAAATATAGCTTTTACAGCTTTAAGTTGGTATTCATTTATGCACAGGTTCAATTAAAAGAAATGGTAATCTTGCAATCTATGAGAACAATAATTGTGGAACAGGCCATCTGCTGGACAGAAATGGATTGACAATACAGCCAGGGCATTCTTCATCGACTTATAAGATACAGCAAAAGGGAAAGGCTTCTACAACTAGCAGGCCGCTTGGTAGTCATGCCAACGAAATTAATGATAGCTCACAGCGTCTCAGGGCTTCTCAGGGGAATGGAAAGAACTCCATTCATAAGTTTGCCAATATAGGAAAAAAATACTGCTGCTTTGGATCATTTTGATCTTAAAATCGCCCGTGATATGATTGACTCAGTACATCACTGATATTGATTATATGGGGAGAAAGGATTCTCGTAGCAGTATTGTCGCCTTTTCCAAGGTTTCCTTGCTTTCAGATCCCATAAAGAAGTTACCCTGATAATTTAAATGTTTATGTATCAGCTTTGAGTGATCACATGGAATGTAACACCCATCTTGAAGTAAGTTGGCAAATAGTTCTCCAAGAAGTACCAAGGGTGGAAGATGTGTTTAGGTGTCTAGGCTTCATCATGTTTATTTAACACAAGTCTTACACATTTACTTAGCTAAGTATGAATATATGCATCATAATCATCATTCTCAGCACCATTAGTTGTAAAAACTGATAGCAAGACAGTTTTGTATATTTTGTTGATATATGTATTTGTTATGTTTGTATAACTACATTGTCCATTCATAATTAATTGATTACACTTTGACATCATGTATACACTCCCATGGAGGGCTCTCAGACATTTTCTTTTTAATGGTTGTGATTGGTTGTTAGAATTTTGTGGTACGCATAATAATGCTGTCTCTCTTTTGAATTGCATCATGTATACACTCCCATGGAGGGCTCTCAGGCATTTTCTTTTTAATGGTTGTGATGGGTTGTTCGAATTTTGTGGTACGCATATAATAATGCTGTCTCTCTTTTGAATTGTTTCATTAGATAAGGCTTCAGTTAGCAGGAAATTGTAGGATATGGATTCATGTTTGGGACAGGAATTTGTAGTGAACGAAGAATATAAAAACAAGCAAAGCAAAACAAAGAAAAAAGAAACACAATATCTTTCGTTTTTAAACCCAGTTTTGAAGGTGCATAGTCAAAAGCCATTGACACCGAAGACGATGATGATTCTTCAGTGGCGGTTTGGTAGATGATAAAAAGGATTTTGGTTTTCCGGGAAAAAGAATGGAGAAAATATTTTTTTCTTCCCAAGAAAAATAGAATCCGCTGGAAAGACAGGTGTAAATAATGAAAATAAGAGTATATTTTATAAGAAAATGGTTAAGAAATTTTTATGATAGTTATCATCAGATGGTAATTATATATATATATATATATATATATATTAAAAATCATGATGAATTTGCAAATAACTTGTTTGCACTTACTAATTTCAGTATATAATATATAATTTTCTCCAAACATTAAAATCCTACAAGTATATATACTCTTGAAAATTCATCTGAAAATCCAAGTTAAGTATTAGTAATGGTGACTAGCATTTTTTTAAAATTTAAAAATAATTTAAAAATGAATTATCCTTAAGAATCTTACAATTATTATATACATTAGAATTTCTATTAGAAGTCAAATGAAAGTGAACTGATGAATGATTAACCTTTATGATCCAACCTTGTCAAACAAATGCTTAAGTTAAGGTTAATAGTGGCATCATCAATCTAAGTTATCACTGCTAATAATAGTATCTAGTGATGATTTTATGTTTTAATACCATTTATGATGATCCGCACTTATGAAATAATTCTCATTAGGTTCCTTGAGTTTGAATCATTATCTCAAGATACCTAACTTGAAATTAACAATAGAATACCAATCAAATTTTTATAAGTTAATCTTAGTTTTTGCATAGTTTCGACACGAAACTAAACCGAAAGGTTATATTAATTAAAAAAATCTTGAAACTCAAGTTTGTTAAGGATATAAACTGAATTATAGATTGGAGGTATAAATACAAAATTATTTACTTCAGAGGGGTTTATATGCAAATTGTTCTTTCTAAGCCGTTTCGGCAGTTCGAATGCATGACATGTTATAAAGCACCAAACCGATTTAGCGGTCCGTTTAATATGTGTGTGTTAGAGAGGGAAGTGAGGGCAGAGGGAGCTCCGATGGAAATGGCGCAGGTGAAGGGAGGCAAGGGCCACCACTCGCGGCCGCGGGTGACACGGGCCGTCTCGTGGCTCCCGTCGCGCAGCGTCTCCGAATGGCGAGGGTGCGCGCTAAATCGCCTTCGGTCCAAACACGACCCGCTCCCCTTCCGCTCGTCTCGTCTCGTCTCGGGGTTCCCCGCCCTGCTTCCTTCCGCCACATCCACATCCTCTTCAACTCCTCCATCGCCGTCGACGCTCTTCTTTTTCCCTTATTCTTGTTCATCCTCCTGAGGAGAGGCATATGGACGCGAACCGATCCAAAATGGTGCGGATCCCTTACCCCTATATCCTCCTCGTCCGTTTTGTTTCTTTGGCTTATGTTCTTGGATCTCCGTCCTCATATTATGTTGTGTCTGTGTCCGTTATTCATAGGTGCAAGTGTAATCGTGAAGTAGAAACAGAAATTACGGAGGCTTGACATTTCAGGAAGCTTGTGATGGCATCAGTACCAGTAAGTTAAAGATGAGAACACAATGGATATATAATCTAGATAACCACTAGAAGTATACAATTTTTTTGTAAAATTTTATTGTAACTTGTAAGCATGAAGGCTCAAGCGGAATTGATGCGCTTTCAAGCCTAAGTTCTGGTTACATAAATGTTCTTCTTTGGGTCTTCTGGAGGGGAATCTAGTTTGCTTGGAGGTGTAATTAAGCTAAAATGAAATCCATAGTTTCGCAAGAAACTGCTAAATGGTTGGTGTGATCCATATATTGAAAGGTGTAATCTGCATATTGATATGTAATTTTTTTATCTTATGAATAGATTTATCAGTAACAACAACAAAAACATTCCATAGTGTCTCAATAATTTGGTGTTGGCCATTGGTTTGTTTTCCTGCTATTGAGATCTTATCGAAGAATTTACGACGATAATTGTTTTTCACGTGGATGATTACGAAGATATAGCTAGTGCAACATTTCCTTTACAAAATTTTGAACATGATTACAATTTTATTTTTTCTAATTGCTGCAGGGAACTCCAGTTAATATAAGTATAGGTTCTCATGTATGGGTTGAAGATCCAACATCATCTTGGATTGATGGACAGGTCACTAAGATCACCGGTGAAAATGCTGAGGTCCAAGCTTCGAATGGGAAAACGGTAAGCTGACTGCTACTGCTGAAGTCCAGATCCATTCAAGCATTATTATTAGTAGATTTGTATAGACTTACTCATGAAATTCTATTCCATCTGATTATTATGTAATCTGAAGGTTGATAGGTAAATATAATTTATGCCAAGATTAAACATGGATGGTTCATCAAGCACAGACTTCTGTAAATTCCAGCTCTCCACTTGTACAACATGACTTATTACTTCTTTCTGGGCAAACTTTGGTAACCAACTCATAGATAGCCTCAAGCGAATTTGGTTTCAGAAGGACAAAAAGTTCTTCACATTCCTACTCATGAACTTATAAGTTTTTCTTTTTGTTTTCTACCTTCTCTCCTCAATTTCCTATTATTTTGCAGTTTGGAAAATGTTTTTACTGTTAAAGCTTATTGTCACTACTACAAGTTCTATTCAGATATAATTTTTTTAAGTTTATTTGATATTTTTCTTCAATTTTCTTCAAATTTGTGACTACAAATAGGATAACAAATTTTAGTTCACCATTTTTGTCATCCAAGACTCTGATGATTTAATATATGGATATTACTTAGTTTAGGTCTATGCAATGATATGCTGAACAATCTACTGGTGCACCAATCGCATCTGTTTGGTGTGTCTTCTGTTTATTTATACCTTATTCTTGACTTCCCAAATTTTACTTGCTAACATTTTTCATTCCATGTAGTGTAGCAATTGTGCTAAACTTAGGGCATATTATTCTCCCTTTAATATTTACAAACAGTATTTACTGCAGAAGACCATTAGGTTATGTTCTCCCCTATTCTCATTTTTTTTCATGATTATATTATTGCTTTAAAGGGTTACCATGTCCTTTCCTTACACTCGGTGATGCTTAGTGTGAGAACATTTGTTCTAATGTTTTTTTTATGAGTCTATTGGCCTGTAAAACTCTTATCATGTGTTTTTTTAATCAAGCCCAGCTGATGTTAATTCCATAATCCTTACTAGTTGCTAATTTATGATTTCCTTCTGTCCTTAATGGACATCTCGGTAGAAGTATTGGAGTTGGTTGAATGTATTTCCCAAAATAACCTAATCCTTTTTTGCTAAGACCCGCATAAAAATCATATTTGTTCAGGATTGGTTCTATATTGGCTATTGACTGACTGGTTCTCCACTGAGATGTCCAGTTCGAAGGCTCTGTTCCAAACTTTATGTTGTCTTTGAATCTATACTAATAAACAATCATAAAAACATAGTTACCAGAACCGAAACGAAAAATGACTGGTTGAGGTTTGGGACTTTGGGTCACTATGTCACTGATCGAATCGGTGGGTCATTTGGTAGGACTGCATATTTAACAAAAATATTTTAAAATATATAAAATAATTCAAAGTTATATGTAGTCCAAAAAAAATCTAGAAATATCAAAATTAATAAAAAATGAACAATCTTGAACATAAATGAAAATAAAACCTTAGTTATATGTAATAACATAAGAAAATAACATCAGTCAATACTCAATACATTGTTCAAGAATATGAAATAAATAATTTATCTAGCGTAATTGTCATGATAAGGATATAACATACACCATGAGTTGTGAAGTTGTCGAAGGAATAAATGGATAGAAGGTGAGGAAAGACTAAGGAGAGGGATGAGCGAAGGAAGATGAGGCGAAGAGAGAAGAGTATGAAAGAGTGGAAATAGAAAAGCAATTAGAGAGAAATGAGAAGAGGAGGGAGGGGCGGTCGATGGGAGAGAAAGCAGAAGAGTGATCAGATGAGAAACAATTTTCTCTCCTTATCTTTAATTTAAATTAACATAAATTCCTCTGGAATAAATAATAAAAAAAATGTAATGGAGGGTATTTAAATATTATTTACTATACTACCAAACTAGAGTGATTTTATCTAAGTAATAATCTGTTCCTGGTGTTTTCGGCCCAACCACCTAGTCTGGTCCTATTCTGTTACCTATGCATACAAGGATTGGCAATTGAAAAAAAAAAAAAAAAGAGATGGGATTGCCACTATGGAGCCGTTGGTCATGTACATTCTAGAAGAATTATAAAGGATCCCAATCCATGACAAGCATGTCATATTTGGACTGCATCATGGAAAGAATTTAGGTCATTGCTCACCATTGAGGTGCAATTTATGAATAATCTTTCCGAGGAGAAAGTCCTTTGTGGTTTTGAGCTTCCTGTGATAAGCTCGAAGATTGATTTTTGTTGCCAAAGGTCCTTGTAAATTACTGTTAATGAGCCACAATGTCTAGAATGTGTTTGTACATCTTCCATTTAACCTGAGATCCATGACATTGCCTGGGTTTTGGGTACGTACTTGCTGATATGTCTCCCTATGATCAGTATTGGAATCCATCAGTAGGGTATTCTTGTTGATCTAATTTCCTGTGATAATTACATGTGGTTTCTTGAGGTCCTATGTTAAATATTCTTTTCACATTTGTTACTCGATATATTAATATAATAAAAATGATAATTGATCATAATTGGAAGAACACATGCAAACCAACACCAACTGATTCACTTGATCATGTCTATTTTCTCTCAATCTTGTAAAGTGCAATGCTAGTCTTTATTATTTATACTCAAATATCTAACTTAAAGATAGAAATAATATAGGTATATTTCAATCTTAATTTTCTTGATTCGTATGTTTAAATGCTAAATTAAATTGAGAATATACTTTATGAATCAAGATGTGTATACAGTGCTAATATGTATTTATTATGATTCACCAGGTTGTTACTAGTCTATCAAAAATATATCCCAAAGATATGGAAGCCCCACCTGGAGGGGTTGATGACATGACAAAACTCTCTTATCTGCATGAGCCTGGTTTATTGCAGAACTTGGCAGCCAGATACCAACTGAATGAAATTTATGTAAGCTGTACCTTGTTTATCATCCAATTTACTTTTCAGTACATATGCTCCTTTTTGATATTATGTTTTAATCTGATATGTATATTCTTGGCAGACTTACACAGGAAATATTCTAATTGCCATAAATCCATTTCAAAGGTTGCCCCATCTATATGATTCTCACATGATGATACAATATAAAGGAGCTCGATTGGGTGAGCTAAGTCCTCATGTGTTTGCAGTGGCAGATGTGGCATACAGGTTTAATTTATTGCTTTTGTGTACTAGATTCATAATCCTACAAAATCATAAGTTTGTTCCTAGCTGTGTATATGAAACAGGGCAATGATAAATGAGGAGAAAAGTAATTCCATATTGGTTAGTGGTGAAAGTGGTGCGGGTAAAACTGAGACAACAAAGATGCTTATGCGTTATCTTGCTTATTTGGGTGGACGGGCTGCTACTGAAGGACGAACTGTAGAGCAACAAGTACTTGAAGTAAGTTGATGATCTCTGATAATTAGTAAGCACAGTTCAACTAGAACTTCTGTAGTAGTCTATTTATGATCTGTTTCTGAGGGGTAGATAAGTGATTGTTTTTCCAGTCAAACCCAGTTCTTGAAGCATTTGGAAATGCAAAAACTGTCAGAAATAACAACTCCAGGTAATGCATTAAGAGGTTTTGATGTCAAATAAAATATTATTTTGTGACATGCTATTATCTTCATGAACATCTGTATTGATTCATATGTTTTACAATAAATGCAGTCGTTTTGGCAAGTTTGTTGAGATCCAATTTGATAGGCAAGGTAGAATATCAGGTGCTGCCATCCGGACATATCTTCTTGAGAGGTCCCGAGTTTGCCAGGTTTCTGATCCAGAGCGTAACTACCACTGCTTTTACCTTCTATGTGCAGCACCAACAGAGGTGTCTTTTTTGTAATAATTATTTATTTACTATGTAATTTATGTATTATGATGCTTAACGGTGAAACATCTTTTTTTATCTTAAGTTTACTTCCCAAGTATTACAGTAACTAATTTTGCATCTCATTCCAGGTGGTTGAAAAGTACAAGTTATCAAAACCAAATTCATTTCATTATCTTAACCAATCAAATTGCTATGAGTTGGTTGGTGTGAGTGATGCCCATGACTATTTAGCCACCAGGAGGGCTATGGATATAGTTGGAATTAGTGCACAGGAACAGGTAAATATTGATTTTTTAAAATGTAACTGCTATTGCATCTTGTGACTAAAGCAATATTGTGAAATTCATCTGTTGGGTCCTTTTTCCAGGATGCAATTTTTAGGGTTGTTGCAGCCATTCTTCATCTTGGAAATATTGATTTTGCCAAGGGACAAGATATAGATTCATCAGTTTTGAAAGATGACAAATCTAAGTTCCATCTGAAGATGACCGCTGAGCTTCTTATGTGAAATTCAAATTCTAAATGCACTTGTTCTTGTTGCTTTAGATGCTACTATTTCAAAGTCGTTGAAATATGAACGTATGATATTTCAGGTGTGATTCTGCAGCTCTGGAAGATGCACTGTGTAAGCGTGTGATGATCACACCTGAAGAAGTTATTAAGAGACCACTTGATCCTCGTGCTGCAACCATTAGCAGGGATGGCTTAGCTAAGACAATATATTCTCGCTTGTTTGACTGGTAAAGAACTGTGGTTACTCAATCTCATACTACTTTAAACTTTCTTGGACCATTAATGAAAATGATGAGTCTTGAAGAATTTGATATTATACTTTATTTCATTTAATTTACAGGATTGTTGATAAAATAAATGTCTCAATTGGACAAGATCCAACTTCTAAGTCACTGATTGGGGTCCTTGACATTTACGGTTTTGAAAGTTTTAAGACAAACAGGTAAAATAACAAAAAGGAACTTTATTAAGCAAGTGGCAGTAATAAGTTCTTTTTATCCCTAATGTGATCCTATTCTACGTTTACCTTCTTTTTTTTTGCAGCTTTGAGCAATTTTGTATTAACTTCACAAAT
This sequence comes from Musa itinerans, assembly GCA_001649415.1. Classification (NCBI taxonomy): domain Eukaryota; kingdom Viridiplantae; phylum Streptophyta; class Magnoliopsida; order Zingiberales; family Musaceae; genus Musa; species Musa itinerans. The sequence goes on along the minus strand of LVTN01000047.1, from coordinate 176,192 downwards.
GAGAAACTACAGCAGCATTTCAACCAGGTAAACTCTTCGCATATGGTAAATACATTCTTGTCTTTGTTGATTAAAAAAAATTCAGTAGTTGTAATATGTAATGCCCAATATTTCAAGGTTGGGACAACTCATCTTTTCAGCATGGGAAATTAAATATGAAACTTCTTTTTTTCTCTATTAGTAGTTTTAAATTTTTAATAGCAGGTAGAGAGTTTTATTTGATAAAGGAAAATGAACCCAAAGGTAAGTACCTGAGGTGGTTCTTTAACAACTGAACTGGATTGCAACTTGTTCTTTTCAGCATGTTTTCAAGATGGAGCAGGAAGAGTACACAAAAGAAGAAATAGATTGGAGCTACATTGAATTTGTTGATAATCAAGATGTCCTGGATCTTATTGAAAAGGTTTTCTCATTTCTCTTTTACTTGCACATGATCCATGAATGTTAGTTTTGTTTTTTATGGAAATTTTTCTGGAGATGTTAATATATATCCATCATTCACATGTTTGTGTAGCACATATGTACTGTATATGTGTGCACGTATGTACTGTATATGTGTGCTAATGTCTGGTAATGCCAGATCTTGATCAATTATGTTCTAAAAATGGGGCATGGTGTCTCTCATAGTGGTTTTAAGTCCAAGTTTCATGCAGTGCATATGATGGTGGTACCTTGTGGAATCGGAGTGATGTTGATGCATTAGCACCACAATTGCTGATATTGTGGGATGCTATGATGTACCCTAAGCTGACCACTTTCAACCTTATCTCTGTTTGCAGCTCAAATTAAGACTGGTCCCACTCTTAGGTAGCATTAACAGAACAGTCAAATTCTAAATGGAAACATCAAAATGAGTTCTCATATTTGTTAACAATTAGTACAAATAGTGACTTGATGCTTGTCATTCTAGAATGGTCAGAACAAAATTATGTTTGTTCTGTTCAATAACCAGCATGCAAACAAGTAAAATGTACTCAAGAACTTTAGATTGACCCTACAGATGTGAAAATTTGCTCTAACATAAGTAGCATAACTGTGTTTAACAAAATGATGTTCTATCTTTCTCTTGAGCACAGTAAACATGTGCACTGGATGGTGTTGTGGTATTACATCTTGATGGAAGGAGGGGTTGGTCTATTGTTTTGCATGAAGTAAATAAATAGTTTAGTTGTTTGCCTTGGCTTATGTTGTTACGCTACATCTTAAGTACTTTTGAATATTAATCAATATAGGCCTTATTGGATAATTCAACAAATGTTTTTTTTAACATCTTCCCTGATTACAGTAGTATCCTGGTGTCACTTTTTGCAAATGGTGGCATTTTAAATGAGTAAAGCAACCTTTGTGCATTTTGTTGGTACTAATGTTAAATTAAAGATGATCTATATTCATGATGTTATCAAGAAGAGGAAAATGAGTTCTAGTTCCCAGTAGTTTCTGTTTGCAAAGAATAATGACAACGATTTTGTTATACATTGTTGCACATTTTTCGCTTTATGTGTATTTATATATTACGTAGATGCATAACATGCTCCTTGGCATGGCACAACCCCCAACAATAGGATTCCCTCCGAGATTCTCAATCATCCAGCTATATGGATGGGAGCAGATATTTTACACATGAATTTCTATGGTATCTATTTGTGCAAAGAATTGCAATGGTCATGTCATGAATCTAAAACATGGCTTGAATGGGACTCAGCAAAGTTAGGGTTTTCCTATTGAAATTCATATTTATCTTTTTATTTATTAGCATCTTTCACCAATTCTGTTGAATGGATTCCCATGTTTGCTACAATTGTACTACATGTTATGATTGATTAACTACCAACCAATGTTCCAGAAAACATTGGTGCATATTCTTTCATGTTCATGTTACTTCCCGTAGTATTTCTCCTTGTTTATTTAAATTTCTTAGTTCATTGATAATTCACATGACCTTCTCCTCTGCTTGTTGCTTCTTATGTTATAGTATTTCTCCTTATTCAATTCAATAGATAACTCATATGATCTTTTTGTCCTTTGCAACTGATGAAGATCATAACTTTTATGCAAAATGGTTAGATATTTGTAGCATTGAATGGAACATGCATGTTATGAAACTTAGGTTGCTACTTTCTATTGCAGAAACCTGGAGGTATCATCGCACTCCTTGATGAAGCATGGTAAACTTTAGTTTTCTTTTCTCTTCTGTCTAGTTCTTTTCTAGATTTGTTTTTCATTTTTTCCTTTTTCTCGGGAGAGAAATTTTTTACATTTTTTGCAATGTACAACCTTATGATGTTAATCATTCTTGTATCAACAGTATGTTTCCAAAATCAACACATGAAACCTTTGCGCAAAAGCTTTACCAGACATTTAAAACACACAAGCGCTTCATCAAGCCCAAGCTTTCTCGTACTGATTTTTCGATAGGCCATTATGCTGGAGAGGTTAGATAGCTTGATTTAGCTGAAAAACAGCTATAAGCATTGAGACTAATTTCAGTGCATTTGTTTTCTGTTATTAGGTTTTATATCAATCTGATCAGTTCCTGGACAAAAATAAGGATTATGTTGTGGCAGAACACCAAGATTTGTTGAGTGCTTCAAAATGCTCATTTGTTTCAGGCCTTTTTCCTCCTCTGCCTGAGGAGACATCCAAGACTTCAAAATTTTCATCCATTGGTTCTCGATTTAAGGTGTATACTTATCTTCCTCTTTTTCTATAAAAGCTAGATTATTTTCGTTTTGGAGAATAATTTGGGGCCTTTTGTTTTCTTTTGTAAAATATGCATCTCACTCTAGATTAAAATTTTGCTGCAGCAACAACTACAGGCATTGATGGAGACATTAAATTCCACAGAACCCCATTACATTAGATGTGTGAAGCCGAACAATCTTCTAAAACCTGCCATTTTTGAGAATGTCAATGTTATGCAACAATTACGCTGTGGCGTGAGTACTTTTTGGACATTTTGATTGGTTCTGACTAAAGATGTTATTTTATATTAACTGTTTTAAAATTTAAATAATCATTTTTAATTCTTTTGGGGTGTCATTAGGGTGTTCTTGAGGCTATCAGAATCAGTTGTGCTGGATATCCTACTCGTCGCATATTCTATGAATTTTTACATCGTTTTGGTGTTCTTGCCCCAGAAGTTTTAGAGGGAAAGTAAGTTCAAGTGTCCTTCATTATGATGGTCTGCATATGGTTTTGTTAGATATATATTGCATTCCATGACTTTGATTGTATGAGGAGCTTTTGTTTTTGCTTTGCATTCTTGAACAGCTACGATGAAAAGATAGCTTGCAGGAAGATTCTGGAAAAGACGGGGTTGGCAGGTTTTCAGGTATTTCCTGAACCATGTTCATCATCATAACATTTTGCATGGTTAAATCACTGTTATCTTGAGTTGCCATGTGTATAGATGATCTCTGTATTATAATTTTAGCCATTTATCACTACTGCTAGCTTAAGTGCTTAACTAAAATTGTCCCTATTAATTTACATGACAAAGCCACTTTCCTTTGAATGAGTTTGTGTCATGAAAAATCTGCTTGCACTACTTTGTTTATTATTGTTTCCTGGTAGCAATTTATCTGTTGCCTTTGTTTTGAATTTGTTGATCATTCATTGACATGTATTTTTCATGTCTTGACCATTTATCTATTTGTTGTAAAATTCATGTAGTTTTAAACTGCTTCCCGATTTTACAGATAGGCAAAACAAAAGTTTTTCTTAGAGCTGGTCAGATGGCAGACTTAGATGCTCGACGAGCTGAAGTGCTTAACAGTGCCGCAAAAACTATTCAAAATCAAATACGAACACATATTTTGCGGAAACAATTTATTGCTTTGCGGAAGGCTACCATATATGTGCAGTCACTATGGAGAAGTGTGTTTAACTCATTTCAATATAAGCTGTGTAATCTTTGGTTTTATACTCATCAAACATCTTTTTGTTCATAGGGAGACTGGCTTTTAAGTTGTATGAAGGCATGAGAAGGGAAAATGCTGCAATAAAGGTTCAGAAAAATTTGCGTCGTTACAAGGCTAAGAAGGCTTACACACGATTGAGATTGTCAGTTCTTGTCCTGCAAGCTGGTTTCAGATTTTTGGCTGCTCGGAATGAGTTTAGGTTTAGGAAGCAAACTAAGGCAGCAACTGTTATTCAGGTTGATTAGTTTTCCTTGTTGTCGAATTAATGAATAATTTGTTATTTTGTTCACTGTTGTACATTCTTGAAGACTTCAAATCCTCTATGTATATTCTTATCTTCTTGTTTGCTATTTTCAGGCTAAATGGCGTTGTTATAGAGCTTATTCATACCATAAGAAGCTAAAGAGGGCATCACTTGTCACCCAATGCAGATGGAGGGGAAGGGTTGCAAGGAAAGAGCTTAGGAAGCTCAAAATGGTATGTACTTTTATAATGTACCACTATTTATACAGGTTGAGGGTTTATGCATGGGGCTCAGAGCCGTTGATCGAGTGATCAAGCAAGAGAGATAGAGAGAGAAAGGCAGACCTATTAATAAAGGATTTTTATATAAAAAATCATAAACTGAAGTGAGACCACCCAAAATGGGCTAGTCTGCAGCCTCATTCTCCGTTGGACCGATATGTACCTCCCTGTTCACTTTGGTCCGAGCATTTTTTTCAAACATGATTTTAAGGTGTTTTTGCATGTTTTCCTTTCAACACATTCTTCTTCGTTTCACTATTTATACCCCTGCAGTACATGGGCTTTGTCTGCCAGTTATCTCCTAAAGTTAAATGCAATATTAGTTTAAATTTAATACATAAAATGCTACCTCCTAGATTACCACAATAAATTGCACCTTTGTACCACTGCCATATACATTTATAGTTTTTTTTCCATGAAAGAGAAATTATATTACTTTAAGAAATGATGACAACCAATGGTTAGCTCATCAGATTACAAAAGGGAACTCTCACTATCACAAAAGTGTTGAAAACAATAACGCCATATACATTATAGTTACTCTCTCTAGTTGGGTATTGCCAATAGCAGAATGAAATAAACAAGCTACATAAACCTGATGTCCTCTTATTTACTTTGGACTATCAGAGTGTAATTTTAAGTTTTAATTTGAGATTTTGATGTTTGACTGACTGCTGCGAAATGCTGCGTGTGTGTGTGTATATATATGTATGTATATGTATATCAATATGTGTGTGTGTAATATATATATATATATATATATATATATATATGAGTTGCTTATGGTCCTTGATAAACGTGTCATATTTAATTCATATGGATTTGATTTGTTTGATTCAGGCTGCACGAGAAACAGGTGCTCTCAAGGAAGCGAAGGATAAGCTTGAAAAGACAGTGGAAGAACTTACATGGCGTTTGCAATTAGAAAAGCGTTTGCGGGTAAGTTTTGGACATTTTATAATGATTATCTTTATGGTTAGATGTGCTGATGCCTGGTGCTGATCTACAGTGAATAAACATGAAAGAAATTTAAGGCAGTCACATTCAAAATTTGATTTTATCATTACATCTATCAATTGTACACACACTGTTGCATTAACATATATTACTAAGGTAACAGGGCTAACTTAAGTTTTAATGGATACAGACAGACTTAGAGGAAGCTAAAGGACAAGAGATAACAAAGTTACAAAGCTCTTTGCAAACAATGCAAAGTAAAGTGGATGAGACAACAGCAATGCTTGTCAAGGAACGAGAGGCTGCAAAAAAGGCTATTGAAGATGCACCTCCTGTTATCAAAGAAAATACTGTTCTTGTTCAAGATACTGAGAAGATTGATTCCTTGATGGATGAAGTGGAGAACTTGAAGGTGTTGGTCTTCATACAATTGGACATGTATTCACAATATTAGTAAATACATTTATATATATTTTCGATATTGCTGAAACATACTGGGTATGCAGTTTCTTTAATGGTTATGATATAAGATATCATTTTAAAGTAAGCTTAATTCTTTCCCCTCTTTACTACTATCACTTCATTAACTGCAGGTGGCAACATTAGAAAGTTGATTCCATGGTAGAATGTAAATGGGGTTTACTTACATATGAATGAGAACTTTACCAACATGAAAACTGAAAAGCATGCTTAAATAGCTAAGTACTTAGGCATCTTCTTTTTTGTGTGCAAATTGAATGCATTTGTATGCATCAAAGATTGATAGAGTTTAATATGGATCGATAAGATTTCGTTAATTGTATATAATTTTATGGTCATCAAATTATTTAAAATTTGATGGCATTTGCTTGCACTATAGTTCTGCTTACTTTAGAAAAGAAGGTTTCTATTGATGCAAATGATTCGGTGGGCAAGCTTTGATTCTTTTTCTTTTATTCATGGCGCATATAATCTGTGAATTTTTTATCTGTTTATATATTAGAAAGTGCCTTCTATCAATATGAAGATCTTGGCTTATTTCATTGTTTTCTTGTTTTCTACCCCTTTTAGGCCTCATTCCAATCAGAAAAACAACGAGCTGATGATGCTGAAAACAGATTTAATGAAGCACAAACAACTAGTGAAGAAAGACAGAGGAAGTTGCACGAATCAGAAGGAAAATTACATCAACTTCAGGAATCTTTACACAGGTTTTACTTTTTTCATTGTCTTACTCTTATGTTAAAACACATTGGGAAAAATTCCATTTTATTTGAGATATAAATATGGACGGATATCAAAATAGAGCTATCATGTAGATGTGATGATGCTTGCTGAATACGGACATCTGTTTGTTGTGAGCCAACAACTATCCTTTTTTTGTTTTAGAAACTTGATCGACATTGCTCATAGGTCAAATTTTCCTGGTCAGGGTGACTTGGAAAAAAGTTATTGTTTCTGGAATTGATCTGGCAGATCTTGGAACTGATTTATGCTCGGGAGGTGAATGATACCAGACTGTTGTTAGTTTTCTGGAGTAGGTCATTATTTATACAATTACAATTCTAGACAATGGATGATATTTACATTACTTGAAGGAAGGAGACTGCAGATAGAGCAACTTAGGTTGCATACTTTTGCAGCTCAATGATTGGATAGTCAAATTTGAATCTAGAAAACAGATTTTGAGTTGACTGATACTCAGGCAACTATGAATTTTGTTCGTTACTGTGATCTGTACTTTATAATTTGCATAGCACCTCAACAGGAGATGTTTCAGGCGATATTGCCAACGAATCTTTCTTGCAGCACTCACTCTTGATCAATAACTTATGTCAAAATCGTTGATGTTATTAAAAAACTGGAATATGGTCTTGCAGATCAATTTCAGATGTAAGTTTTTTTTTTTTTTTGAAAAATAAACTTGTATTACTTCAAGATTGTCATATACAATTTGAACCAAGCACTTTCGAGCTTAGTAGAGAACCCGACACAGTAGGCCAGCTGTCTCGCCAGATTTGGTGAGTATTTACATTATTTTCATAGGTGGCCTACCAATGCACACACCTAATACTTTCCCTATATACATGTGATATGGTCGAGAATTTATTCATCAGCAAGTATAAGAAGTAATCAGTTCGATGTTATCTTATTCTTCCATTACAAGTTAGATCCTCTTCCCAAATTAAATAAACCTTTCGGCACTGCATACTCACTTTCTTTTGAATTTAAGCACAGTCCTCTGGTCTCAAACAAATGCTCTATTGATACTTGAGTGCATGAGAAAAATATTTTTGGAGCAAGATGCAACTTGGTGCATCAATTTTTAGCGAAATCCAGTTAAGGTTGCTCTCTAACTTTTGTTCACGAGGACTGATGAATTGAAATTCTTCAGGTAACATGTGATAGTTAGGAATGTTCTAGGGTTGTCTCACTTATAAAGGTTGTGCACAAGAGTTCTGAAAGACTCCATGAGGAATAGAGACATTTAAGACAAATCAGGAGAACTTTTATACTTCTTGTAACTTTTCCTTATGTCATAACCTGAAGTGATGTTAAATGACACAGTTGAGGATTGTGAAAATGCTTTGTATGACATTTTGCATATTTAAGGTTCACTTTTGGATGGATGATTTGAGGTCTTAAAAATAGCTATCTTTGAATTGTCTGTACTAAGCAACTGAATATTAGTACTATAAAATGCCATTTTTCAGATACCTTAGTTATATTCTTTCTTAACTAGGCTTGAAGAAAAGCTGGCAAACCTAGAGTCCGAAAATAAAGTACTTCGTCAGCAGGCTGTATCCATGGCACCCAATAAATTGTTATCAGGACGTTCTAAATCAACTCTGCAGGTACAAAGTTTTGGTACTGGATTCCAAAATGGCACTAATATTAATCTAGACTAAACCCCCTTTTTTATGATTGGTTGACAGAGGAGCTCCGAAAATGGTCTTGTTATTAACAGCGAGACCAGAACAATAGCAGTAAGATGAACCGATGCAGCTTCTTTTGTTTTTCAATTTTGGATACTTTATACATTGAAAACTTCAACTTGATATTTTCTCAACTAATATTGATTTGTGTGATTTAGGATCCACTTAGTTCATCATTCAACATGAGGGAGAATTCTGAAGTAGATGATAAGCCACAGAAATCTCTCAATGAGAAACAGCAGGTTAAATATCTGATTTAAACTTCTATTTATCTTCTTTCCTGCAAAGTTGGTGCTCCACATGTGGATATTTGAGTGAATTCTGGCACTCCCATATTGACTTGTCAACTCTTATTACAGGAAAACCAGGACTTATTGATTAGGTGTATTGCACAAGACCTAGGATTTGCAGGAAGCAGACCTGTTGCTGCCTGTATTACTTATAAATGCCTTCTACAATGGCGATCTTTTGAAGTTGAGCGAACAAGTGTGTTTGATCGAATTATTCAAACAATTGGTCATGCTATTGAGGTTTGAACTAATCCCTTGTTACTACTTTCATTTTTTGTACTTGGTGAACTTCACAATGGATATTATTCATTGTATGTTGAAGACCCAGGATAATAATGAGGTCTTGGCCTATTGGCTTTCCAATGCTTCAACTTTATTGTTGCTACTTCAACGGACACTGAAAGCAAGTGGCGCAGCAGGAATGGCACCACAACGCCGTCGGTCATCATCTGCTACTCTTTTTGGCAGGATGACTCAAGTATGGGAATGTCTTAATTGTTGTTAAGATGCTTTTCATCATCGCCATCTTTTAAGTTTGTGCTTGGGGGAAAAACCTAGCAGTGATATTCTACAAATTTTATTCTTAGAGTTTCAGGGGTACACCGCAAGGTGTGAACCTTTCTTTTGTGAATGGAAGCTTGACTGGTGGAGTAGATAAATTGCGCCAAGTTGAAGCAAAGTACCCTGCTTTACTATTCAAACAACAACTTACTGCATATGTAGAAAAAATATATGGAATGATCAGGGATAATTTGAAGAAGGAGATATCTCCCTTGCTTGGTTTGTGCATTCAGGTATGCCTTGCTTGTTTGTGCTCTAAAACTATGCTAATAAGGATTCATCTCATGTTGCTGTCTTGCTGGTATTATTTACATAATATTTTACAATTTTGACCATCAAGTTCTCTTTAACTAAGGTAGCATCTACATGGCATGCTTGATCATTAGCATGTTAGGGTTCATTTTTGTACGTGGATGATGCAGGCCCCACGAACATCAAGAGCTAGTCTAGTCAAAGGATCTTCTCGCTCACCAGGAAATGCTCCTGCACAGCAAGCTTTGATTGCCCACTGGCAAGGGATTGTTAAAAGTCTTGACAGTTTCTTGAACACATTAAAAGCAAATCATGTCAGTTTTTTTTTCTACACAGTACTGAGTTATTTATTTATCTTTTTCTTTCTTGAGATAGTATTCTTGAATTATTGTTGGTCTTGGTTACAAATTATGATCAGGTTAGAGAATTCAATACAATTATTCTAGTCAAAATTTGTCAGAATTGTTCCAGTCCCATTTTCCCTGCATATTTCATTTATTTGCTGAAAATATAATTATTTATCCTATAACTTCTTATTTGGGATTTCTTGTATAATTAGGTGCCTCCATTCTTAGTTCGGAAGGTGTTCACACAGATATTTTCCTTCATAAATGTACAACTATTTAACAGGTACACTTTTTAGACTACACCAGTCTCTGCTATTATTGTAATAAGAATTGTCATTAATGGGCTCTCATTTCTTCACAGTCTTTTATTGAGGAGAGAATGTTGCTCATTTAGCAACGGTGAATATGTTAAAGCAGGATTAGCTGAACTAGAACATTGGTGCTACAAAGCAACGGATGAGGTAAGTTATCTTTGTTCCAGAATAATATTTTAAGAGCTCTTATACCAGGACAAGGAAGTTGGTCTGAATTTTATCAGTAGCATTGGTCTTTATCTTGGTTTGATTACTCTACTGTTTTTCTTCCATTTGGTAAAATTAATATTATAAATTATATAATAATATATGAAAGCAAGGTTTGAAATATCATACCGTACCGGCGTTTTGAAATTCATTCGGTACGGTACGATATAGTATACCGAGCGGTATACTCGGTATATATATATATATATATATATTTCGGCGACGTCGTCTCATTTTTATATATAAAAAAATT
>LVTN01000047.1:123452-165624 GCA_001649415.1 Musa itinerans | reverse complement strand
CGACTTCGCGTTGCCTCGGCAACGCGACGTCGCCTTAAAAAAAAATATATATAATATATATACACGTATATATATATATACATACATACATATATACCGTCCGGTAACGGGCGGTTCGTGTACCGGTCAGCTGACGGACTGGTACGTACCGCCCGTACCGGGTGGTATTATTCGAAACTGCATAGCTTGCATGAAAATAGGTATTGAATACTTGTTAAATCATTTCCAAGGTATGCAGTACCGAATGGTACCGCCCGGTACGGGTGGTATGTACCGGTCCAATGGCATACTGGTACGCGGACCGCTCGGTACCGCTACAGTGCTACAGTAATGAAATAAAATATAAAATTGTTTGGTACACCAGGGTGTACCACTCGGTATGCCCTGGTGTACCGCTCGATACACCGGTACCGTACCGTACCAAGCTCGGGTCGAAACGCTGGTACGGTACGGTGAACCTTGATCATTTCATTCCTTAAGGAACTACTTTTCTCAGAATAGCCTACAATTGATAAAAATATAAGATATAAGCTTAGATATATAAGTTGATAAATATACAAAAGAAAATAAATTATATAATAATACATGAAAGCAAGGTCCGTCATACCGTACCGTACTGGAGTTTCGACCCGGGCTCGGTACGGTACGGTACGGGTATACCGACCGGTATACCGAGGTGTATCGAGCGGTACACCCTAATGTACCGAGTAATTTTATATTTTTATACTGTAGCAGTGCTACAGTGTACTACTGTAGCACTGTAGCGGTACCGGGCGGTCCGCGTACCGGTAACCTGTCGGACTGGTACATACCGCCCGTACTGGGCGGTACGCTTCGGTATGGCAGACCTTGTATGAAAGTAGGTATTGAATACTTGTTATATCAGTTCATTCCTTAACGAACTGCATTTCTTAGAATAGCCTGCAATTGATAAAAAATATAAGATATAAACTTAGATATATAAGTTGAGAAATATACAAAAGAAAAACAATTTAAAAAAGCAAGGGTATGAGATCTTAGTTGAGGTGCTTTCATCATATTAGCAAGTAGCAACTAGTAAGTTAGCATCAATTCTTATGCTAATTTCTATTTGTAAGAACTAAGAAGTAAATATCAAAACCTATTGACAGCAGTGAAATAAAAGTTTATTATCTACTCATTTGTTAAAACTCTTGTTTGTATCCTTCCATTTCCTTGTCTAATCTACATGTTAGAATAACACAAGAAGATCTATCCTCCTCTTGCTCCAGAAATCTTAGGAAGACTTAATAAGATGCCATTCTTATTTTTATGAATTAGTAGAATAGGGTTCAGTCATTGGCTTGAGCTACATGGACCATCAGCTGCTCATGGGTCCGAATACTCTCTGAAACTATATGCCATTTAATATTTTTTAGTGTTTTCACCCAATTCCTTCTAGTATCGTCCAGATTGGCATCGTAGTGGATCAACTTATAATCCTTTTGGGACCACTACCATCCTTATTGGACATATGAACCATAAGTTCCTTAAGTTTATCTAAAGCTGTTACTGCTTAAAAAATCTGATAAGTGCAATTATTTCTTATTCTATATTGCCTAGTAAAACCTCTCATTCATCTCAAAGTTGTCTTCTTAACGTTACTTATTACAGAAGATCCTTAAATTTATTTGCTGCTTACCTTTTAACCCAAGGTTTTGATTCAGTCACCAATGTTAGAAGCAAGGTTTATGAAACCAGATAGTATTTACTGATTTGACCATGAATTGGTACATGGACCACCATTTTTCGATGCTATTCGACTGGTCCTATTGCTTGGGTATGTTAACCTCTCTTGGAATACCACCCAGTTTAATTGTTAAGACAGGGGTACTAAGTGGTAGGACAACTTCAACTGTCTTTTTGCCTTTTTTTCTCTCCCTTTCTTTCTCTCTTTCATACGAACCTTCTCCCCTCCTTCCTATTGCTTCACTGCCACTTCCTTGTTCATCTCCAACCAATTCGTCTATTCCTCTGCCTCCTCTTTTCTTCCTCTTTCTCTCTGGTCCGAATGGTACGCCATTCTTTATTGGTATGTACTGGTCCGGCTTTTGGCTGGTATCAGTAACCAATGAGATTTTAAATATTGGTTAGAATTACCTCCTCACCTAGGTGTCTTGTGCTAACCTTTTTTCAATTCATTATCCCTTTCTTGTAAAATATATTTCTTGTTGTCACTAAAACTCTATTTTGCATAGTTAGTGTCTTAACACTTCTTTAATATATAACACAAACTATGAGACCACATTAATATGTGTTAGTTACTCCAACAGCACTATAAACTCTCAAATTTGGTGAGGTAAGCTTCATTTGCCAAGTTTCTACTGTAACTTCTGCTATTTCAACATTTAGGACAATTTACTCCGCAAATAGAATAAACTGAGACCTCATGAATATATGCACTAGTTAATCCAACAACACTATAAAGCTCTTGGATTTGGTGAGACAAGCTTCATTTGCCAAGGTTCTACTATAACTTCCACTGTTTGGAATTGCTTGCAATCTGTATTTTGTTGGTTCAATCTTTCGAATACCCTTTTATATAGGAGAACTATGTTTTCTATGATCAATTCATACCAAACTAATTTCCTTTCATTCATGTAGCTGACATCTATAGCAATGGCGCACTGTATTTGATTTGTGACTTAAGCTTATATTAAGTTTACCTAAACCTTAGTTTTCTTCTTTCTAAAAGTTTTTTACAACCAGAGACAGCTTATTATGATCAGGTGTTAATGATTGTGCCTTTGCTTCTCGCTGTCCCAGTGTTCTAAATGCAGCCTATTCAATCACATAGGCAGCCCATGCAACCTATGAAACTCAACATGCAGTATATACACATATGCAGCTTCCTACATCTATGCAGCCACTTGTGCTGCCAATATATATATATATATATATATATATATGAAAATTCCAGCTGGCATAATGTAACAGCTTATCCAGCTCATACATCTAAGTAGCTGCTTTTACGGTTTTTATATAAATGAAAACGTGGCTGCATGTACCTGTGATCTGCATAGCATGAAGCCAAGATTGGAAATTGGATTATGTTTCCTCTATCTTGCTACTATTTCGGTTTGATGTAGTATTAATAGTGTAAAAAAAAAATTTAAGATTGATCTTGTAACTCTTCACTTAAATAAATTAGAATAGTAATATTACCCCTAAAGTTTTTATTTGACAGTAGCTCATGCTTATCCACTTATTTTTGCATATTTGTTTGTTTGTCCTTGATTATACTTCATTAGCATTCTAACATGTATGACATTTATTGGCATATGTACCTACATACTGCATATGCTTTATATAGAATGCCTTGACTACCTAAATATTGATATTGCTTCTTGTAACATTGTTCCATCCTCTTTCTTAAGTTGACTTCTTGACTACTTTTGTTTGTTTGTTTGTTCGTGTGCACCTGCATCACGTGAATGCTTCGTAGACTGCATTGACCATTGGTTGATATTCCTTTATATAACATTGTTCCATTCTATTTCTTAAGGTGACTTCTTGACTGCTTTGGTGTTGTTTGTTGGAATCTCAATGACTATGTTTTCAGTTTATGCCTCTCCATAGAGAAAGAAGGGCAGCTTCATTTGAATGTGGATTTTTACCTGTAGAATTGTTCCTAGGTTTATTTTACTGAATCTCCTTTAAATTACAGAATGAAATTTCATGTCCAAATATGATCTCTTGGTTTTTCTCTCCTCTTTCTTACAAAAATTTCAGCCATTAGATTATCTCTCAGAGGAAAATAGATTAATGCATAAGAATGAAAAGCTTGTAAGCGTCAAACTTTTGATCCAAGTAATTAGCTGTTTGTAAGAGGTTATGCTTTCCTACGTCTTGGAAGAAACCTACTGACTTTCTCACCATTTTGATCATAGTTATTAGAATCAGACCTGTCAGTCAAGTTTCATATCAATGGGTCATTGGTTGAACCAGTGGGCCAATTGATCCTTCCATAAAATTACTATATATAATATTGAAAATAAAAGATAATTATATATAATATTGGAAATATAAAACATATGTAGATGTTATTGTAAAATAACTTTTATGATAATGAAAGAGGACGATAAAGACAAAGTAAACACATTCAGTGAATGAGAGAATAATGAATTTAATATAGTTTTCTTCTTTTATCCTTATAATTAGGAGTTAAAATGTCCTTGGGAATATTCAAATATCTTTGATAATAAATAAATACTTGAGGGTATTTTAGCCTTTTTAAAGCTCTAGCATAGCAGATTGGACTGGCTGGTCTGATCCAGGATCTATAACTATGAACTTTGACATATGAAAATATTTCATTGAGATTATATCTTTTAAATATTCTTTGATCTTCTGTTTATGATCATAGATAATCAAACACTTAAAACAGATGTGAGCGATGCAATGTTTTAAACTTTTAATCATCAAACTTGTGTGTGAATTTTTGATGCCAACTATGTTGTTGTCCTTATTTTTTGAGGAGCTTAATAAGAAACAATTTGTATCATGAAGCACATCAGTGGTCTAGAGGCCATATCGATATTGCTTTATGTTGTTTCAGAGTTACAATGAGGTTACCCCATTGATGATGGCTTGTTAATTTTTCCAAGAATTATTTGTTTTCTGATTGCAGTATGCAGGTTCAGCATGGGATGAACTGAAGCATATAAGACAGGCTATTGGATTCCTGGTAATGATTGTCCTCTTCATTTTCTTATAGTGTATGTGACATTGAAGAACCAGGACAGCTGCTTCATCATCCACAACATAATCCTTATTTTAGAGGAAGTTTGTATGCCCAATTTGACCATAGTGGCCAATATAAATATTGGCCTACCCCAGCTTCTTGTGAATTTTTTGACTAGTTAAATATTCTTGTATTCAGAGACTATTCAGTAGAGGTTGTGCATCTTAAGTTGACCAGGTTAGCAGGTTATTCTAGAACCTTAACACATAACGATGCACCCTGTTTTTTGTCCACCTTGTAAATAGATTGAAAACTGTGTTGAAGGTTGACAACAAACCGAAGTACCTCTTTCCAATTTGAGAGTTTAAAGTTAAACTGATGACATGAACTATGGCATATTCAGGTGATCCACCAAAAGCCAAAGAAGACCTTGGACGAAATTAGCCATGACCTTTGTCCAGTGAGTGAAAGTTTCTGATATTTTCTCAAACCTTTCTCCCTGATGTCTTATTGATAATCCCGCAAACTTCCTACATTTGCAGGTACTTAGTGTGCAACAGTTATATCGGATAAGTACAATGTACTGGGATGACAAATATGGTACACATAGTGTGTCCCCTGAGGTAAAAATTCATGGTGGATTCATTCATAAGAAATGGTTCAAGCTATGACCATAAGTTGTGACGATTCATTAGGTTATATCGAATATGAGGGTGCTGATGACTGAAGATTCGAACAATCCAGTGAGCAACTCATTCTTATTGGATGATGACTCGAGGTAAAACATTATGTTTACTCCATAACATGTTAGCTTAATTTATGCTTCAAAAGAAAAAAAGCAAAGTGCCCATCGCTTTATGCTCTTCAATTATTATTACTCCATCTGCTCATTCTACCCTGTTGAATATGCAGCATACCATTTTCAGTTGATGACATATCAAAGTCGATGGAACCAATTGATATATCTGATATCGAACCCCCTCCACTCATTCGGGAGAACTCAGGTTTCATGTTCTTGTTGCCACGCTCCGACTAAGAGCCTAAGCCAGTTAATTATTCTTCTCCAGTGGATCAGGGATGGTTTGAGTTTCATGCAAGTGGGGTTCTGATAGTCAACATATTCGACACTTGAAAGATCCGCATCCTCCCCTTAGGTTTAGTGCATTCTCGTGCATTCAGTTTGAAACCAAAAGGAATCAAGACTGAAATCTACAATGAAGAATAGGAGCAAGCCTCTCTCTCTCTCTCTCTCTCATGGGGCATTTTGTATGGCTCTCTTGGTTGTATGCCTGTATATTTAATCACGATATAGAACAATTCGGTTTGCTTTTTGCGCTCTGTTAGCTTGTAGCCAACTTGGAGTTTACATCCTACCATATTACTCCAGAAAATGTAAAGCAGAAGTAAAGCTGGCTTTGTTTTCATGGTTTCTTAGGATACCTTCATCCGTGCTTTTATTCTACATGCAACAGCTCGTGGCAAAGATGCAGCTGTTCATGGGTTCATGTACCTTATATAGAAACTTCTTTTTGTAATACAAGATTCTAAGTATAGTGGTTTTGCTAACATTGAGTCATGATTTTGATTCGGATGCAAGAAGTTGGCCTATGACCAGATGAAAGAACACAGCACAGAAGATTATTTCTCCTTTATGAGGTTATATATATATATATATATATATATATATATGTATATATATATATATGTATGTTTTAAGAATTGATCGAGCGCACGTTTATCAAATTACAATCGAAAAATGAGACAATTAATACTAATGTTGCAAGAAAAATAAGAAAGATATGTTAAAACATTCATATATATATATATACATATATATGTGTGTATATATATATACATATATGTATATATATGTATATATATACATATATGTATATATATACATATATATACATATATGTATATATATATACACACATATATATGTATATATATATATATGAATGTTTTAACATATCTTTCTTATTTTTCTTGCAACATTAGTATTAATTGTCTCATTTTTCGATTGTAATTTGATAAACGTGCGCTCGATCAATTCTTAAATGTGTATGTTTTATTATTATTATTATTATTATTATTATTATTATTATTATTATTATTGTTGTTGTTGTCGTAAGGTGAAAAGGGGATATTATTATTTGAATGTATTTGTATGGCAACAAATAAAAAATAAATAGTTGCATTAGGCGAATGAAAACAGAGCAGCTATGCCTGCGTCCGGCTTAGGTCATAGCGAACCGGGGTCTCACTCTCTCCCCTCCACCCATGGCGATACCGCAGGCCGCGGGGTGGTCGAAAGCTTTTCTTCGAGGAACCTAACGAGAGAGGAGATGTCGGACGAGGTCAGATCATTCTTGGACACCGGAATCTATCGACTGGTTCGGGATGGGTCGAAGGTGGTCTTTCTCGACCCTGTTCGAATCCTCAACCACTCCTACTCTCGATTTTGGGTATCTCCGTCGGCTTACTACTCCCGCTCGTTCGAGACTACCACCGCTGCATTGAAAACCGATGTCGTTGAGGATTCTCGGATTCTGAAGAAGAGGAAGAGGACGCGAGCGCCGCGCGATTTGAACGAGAGCGAAAGAGCCGCGGAGAAGCGCCACCAAGTACTGGTCTTCCCCCTTTTCCGTTGAAGCTTGATATTCCTCCCCTTTCCTTTGAGGGCAAAAAGTTCCTCTTTTTATAAAGAAATATCTGACAGGAAGCGAGAACTTTTTTGCTGAATGCGCACAAAGCATTTCTCGAAGCTGCTGAGCTCCAAGCCTTGCTTCCCGAATTGGTGAAGTCTGAGGTCTCCTTGCCTACTAGGAGAGCTTCGGAACAGAAATTTATTCAGCTTGGAAGCCTCTGGCAAGCGCCGTTGTACGAGATATCACTTTGTTTTAGGAACAAGAACTTGTCAGATGATACAGGAGGTCAGGATCCTTAACTGACATACAAAAGATTTGCATAAGATGCTTTAGCAAATTCTAATCTTGTTCGAAGGGCCTGGAGTTTGCTTTAAGTAGCTCCTTGGTGAAGTGCTTGCAAACAATATAATAATCATGTGGAGTTATCTGGCTGTTTTCTGTGGTAAACTTATTCATGCAGTTATATCTTTTTGAAATTAGAGGTTGGTTTATGATAGATGGTGATGTGATATTTTTCCATGGAAATTTTGGAACATTTGTAGCATGAGTTGTTCTTCCCACAATGTTCTGAAACTATGATGACGTTGGTAAGTCTTCCACCAAGACAACCAATTAACTTTCTTTCATTATGATTTGTCAGGTTATAGGCTTGGCGATCATGGCGGAACTATTATAGTGCACCAATTGTATAATAACTTAATTTGTAATGAGACAAATGAAGATGTGGAAGCTGAGTTTCAGAGCAATCACTATATATTACCCAGTAGAAGCTGCTTCCACATGGTACCATTTGACACTTGTGACTATTCTGTTGCTCACTAAGAGCATTAAATTTTTTATTATTTTTATTGATGTACCTCTTGGTTTGTAGACCACTGAATTCAGAATTAGGGTACATAGGCTGAGGCTTTTTTTGATACTCTTTGGTCTGCAATGTCTAATATGATCTCTTTTGTGTATGTCTATGTTGGGTTTGGTGATCTGTCGAATGGAAGTCTGACTTAAGACAAGTTCGCAATCTTGTTCCTGGTAATCTTCACAAGTCAAATCATACACTCTCATTTGGTAATTAACTTCTGTAGAGAAGGCCAAGTCATCAACATTCCTGACTGTTCCACTTCTTTCTTCCAGATAATATAAATAATTATTTTCCTTACTCTTCTTCTAATGCAGTTGTAAAATGTTTTACAGCTCACTCAAAAGATGGTTTTAACTTTATTGTGATTGACCCACCATGGGAAAATGGGAGTGCCTGCCAAAAAGCAGTGTATGTTTCATCAGTTTCAGCTTTTAGCTTTTCGCATGTTTATTTGGTATCTAGTGCAAATAGATGGTGCAATTTCTTGATTTTTCTGTTTCTTGGACATTCTAGAGTAAATGTGTTTTTTGACTATCATTTCCAAATACTCGTCCAAGTATCCAAGAAATGCTGTATTGCTTTTATTATAAGTAAAGGTAGCTGCTTAATTGCAATTGGATGGTCCAGGTGATGTAAGCAAACCACGTTGATCATTTGAACACTATGACAGGTTTAATTTTGGAATAGATTATTAAAGGAACGTGTGAAGTTATCCTGTATATTCTGGTTTGATTTTTGAACTGGTAAACGTACAATCTTGAAATGGTATGACCTTTTGTAATCGGTATGTTAAAACTAGTTCATACCTGATAGTTTTTGCTGATATAGAGATTGAGTTTAATGTCTTCCATAATCTGGAAAGAGTGTTACATGGCTCGCCACAGTTTTGTTGCATCAATAATACCCACCCACACCCTGGTGCACAACCCCAAGAAGTGAAATATATTATGCTTCACATTACCTAATTTGTTAACCAAGCATCATGTAGTATGAGACTCAACCTACTGATGAGAAACTCAAACCAATTTCCAAAATTTAGTGCCCGTTATTGGTGATTTAACCAACATCTTTGTCCACAACTTTCATATGGATGACTGTCACATTCATTGTTGGGAACTTTTGAATAAATGGTAATCAACAAGTGCATGCTTATATTAGTCTAAGCTTGGTAGGTCCTTCAAAAATTATTGCCTTCTTATTGTACTTGGATATAAATATTCCAATCTCATGTACCATATCTGAGTCGTAATATCTATCTTATTGAAATGAGTTTCTAATTATTTCTGAGTTTCTGTTGCAGGTACCCGACATTACCTAACAGATACTTTCTGTATCTTCCTGTCAAGGAACTTGCTCATGAAGAAGGAGCCCTTGTGGCACTTTGGACGACTAATCGGGAAAAGCTACGCATATTTGTCGAGAATGAACTATTTCCTGCTTGGGGAGTGACAAAATTTGGTCTCTCCTATTGGTTAAAGGTCACTCCAGAATATCACATTTGTTTGCTGCATTTTTTTCTTATTCAAGTGTTCGGCCAGTTTGACTGTGATGATCTTCAACTCTGGTGACCTGTGGATGAAATCTTACTTATTTATAAAACTTGATATAGGTGAAACCAGATGGATCATTGATCGGTGAACTGGATTTATTTCATCACAGACCATATGAGTGCCTGCTTCTTGGATACATAAATTTGCAGGTAGCTTCTTACCCGATATTTTTGTCGAGTATGGATGACAGATTTTGTGGATAAATATTTTCAATTTTTGCTGTCAGGTGTGCCATTAATATGTGGATATGATATTTATTTACAACAGTATTGTTTTTATTTCTCATGTATTTTTTATTTAATTTTCCTTAGAATGATGACTCAAGAGCCATGCCATTTGAGTATTTGGGAATCAATCAAGTCATTGTCAGCATTCCTGGTGATTACTCGAGGAAGCCTCCACTGGGACGTATCCTTGCCTAGGATATGTTGCATCTTTAAATATAGCATAACATGTCATATATACCTACCTATCTCTTTTTATCTGCTGAAGATGTTTGTTGGATAAGTTCCTTCTCTCTTTTTTTTCGTTTTCCTACATATACCTATGCAATGTTCATATTTGTCTTGTCATTTGGAAGTACATTTTGCTTGGAAAGGGCAACCTTTTTTATGTCTTTCACTACCATAGGAAGGTTAGATGTGCATCCCCTTTTATGTGGAGAGTTGGCATCTTTAAGGCAAACATACGATGTGCATGTTTTAATGATGCTTGTGCATATGTAATGACTTTATTTTCATTTCATAGTAATTAAGGAGATGAGGAGATTATTAAAACTTCATACAGAATCCATCATAGGTAGTAAGGCTGTTGGAACAAACCCAGACTATCACATAATTTAATATAGAGCTTTTCTTGTCGATACTTCCCCCTGCAAATGAAATTCTGTCTATTACTCAATGCTGTGTGTTTCTTCATCTATTCACTTCATTACGGTTCTTTACACTATGCAACTAGTTTGAAGCAGCACATTTTGTGTCGTAAGCTTTTTTCACGACATATTCAAGGGAAGAACCTCCTTTTTCTTTTAAGAACCTCATTTGAAACTTGATCAATATCAGAATTATTGAAGGATCATATACCAGGCCCCAAGCCTGCAAAGTGCATTGAGCTTTTTGCCAGAGAACTGGGGGCAGGTTGGACTTCATGGGGGAATGAACCACTTCACTTCCAAGACTCAAAATACTTTGTGGAAAGAGACAATGAAAGATAACGCTCCTTGATGGGATCTTTCCTGCTGGAATTAAGGCAGTCTCTTTGCCATTGTTTGGATGCTGCAAAGAAGCATATTTGACTCTGATATCTCATGTAAGTATCCGTAGTGATCGTTGTTGTCTTTTCTTTGAAATGGTCACAAGCATGATACTTTCCGGTTATCATATGCATTTCATAACAACCTTTTGTTATACTTGTCTTTCATAGCTTGATTTCTTTATTTTCTTAATTTTAGAATCCAAAGAAGCTGGATTCTTTCATGATTAATCTATTTGGTTAATCATTTTAAGTCCCTTGGAATCAATTACACGCTAATATGTAGCGGGTATTATCCTGTGATGTAGCTTTTCAGGTACTTGGAGAGACCAATCTTCAAGCAGAGCCCCACAATCACAATCTCGAGATGAAAAGTTGGTGGATGCTGCTTTGTTAAGGTCATGATGAAGGTGAAAAATCTTTTGCTTTTAACTTGTGATGTTATGATGCTTGGGATAAAGAGACATAACAAGCGGTTGATTAGCCTGTAGAACCCCCTCCACTGCTTGAAGATGGTATGCATCTGTTGTTTATGCAGCATGCGGTATAAAATTCCATTGTATCATCAACATTAAAATGTGATTCATAACTTGCATTTTAATCACATTAGCATCACATTATCATCGCATTTTAATCACTTGTAGAATTCTGAGCTGGTGATCTGAGGAACAAACTAGCATCAAATCTTTTACCACAGCGGGATAAATACGAGGAAAAAGGTAAAAGAGTTAGAATAAAAAATCAAGGTTTATCTCTTTTCGATTCATTAATATTAATTGACTCAACATCTTCTGACTATAATATTTATATATTTCTTAGCATATATTCATATAATTTTAATAAGTTATTCTTTCTTTTTCTTTTTTTTTTAAATCTTTCTAGCAACCTTACCAAAATATATTCCTTAATTTCTGCATTTCAATGTTAAAAGACTCGATTGTGAAAAATAACCTTTTTAGTAACTTAATCCTCTGACCTATGCTCGATTTCCTTTATCCAACAGAGAGTGGTCGATTGAGGCTTCCTCAACATCCCATCAGAGGCACTTGGAACTTCGTGTCATCTCCCAAACACCATCAAAAGGTGGCTCAAATCGTGCCACGATTCAAGGATTTCTATAATCAAGTGAGTTGGGTGATCATACGTTCTTACATCTTAAATATTCATATAATTATAATATATCATATCTTCTTAGCAAAAGGGAGGATTCGAAATCTTACAGTTTTTTTTTTATTATTGAATATATCAACTAACTTAGTTGATAAAGATTTTAATTACATATCACATAATTTTGGATTCAAATCTCACTTATCCCTCGGGGAAAATAAATTTTCGAGTGACACTAACCCGAGTTAAAGCTGCTCACAAAATAAAGATGTATGGGTCCGAAGCCTTCACTTTCCGTTATCCGATGAACTCGAAATTATTATAAGTCGATCGGAAGATCCATCATCGAGTTGATCAGAATCCCTTCTTCGAATAAAAAGAATTGATCGTGTGTTACTCAAGGCTCCACGTTATAAAGTTTGACGTATGCAATTAGTTTACTAGATTGCAATGTTGATTGCGTGGATTTGTGGAAAAGCCAGCCATGATCTAGTAACAATCGTACACCCTTTGAAGGATTAGATAGAGTATTTATTTGGCTAACGCTTCTTATTGGAGGTTGGTAATCGGGAAACAGGGGATGGCGAGTGTCCGGAACAAGTAAAAAGATGTAATCTTGGTTTATGTCAAAGGGTGGTGTAGTGGCGGAGGATGTAGAGGCTTTAGGCATGTGAAAGAATCCAACACAAAGAGCACGCACATGTGTTCTCAACTCTGTCGATTTATATTACACTGCCAATCTGTCTTTTCTTCTAAATAAGTACAACAACGCCTTTGCCCTCTCCCAATTGATTAATGTTGCTTAGTAGCCTCTTTCAACACTGCAACTCTTTTATCTTAATCACCTGCTCTGCCCAAATCGAAACTATGGAGTGGAAAGCATGCTGTCTTTTACTATGGTGAACTCGATCTAATCTGTTTCCCTAAGTCGAGCGATCTCCGTTCGTAATGGTCTTCTTGGCCTAATATTTTCACCAACCTCTGCCTCTGTAAATCCAATTTGGCCCTTGTGAACCTTCATGGCTTCTCCAAACACCAAAAGATTGCTTCGCGCCAAATCATCGATGGAGCGAAACAAGTGAAACATCACTTGAGAAGTGACTGCTGAGGCCTAAAGGTGGCAGAAAAGATGGTGGGGGGGGGCGGGTGTGGATTGCTCCATATCCATCAGCCTCCCATGCCACTAATGGTTATGTTAATCCTGCCAGCTAGAGATCAGTGCAGAAATGATGATGGTATGTTAGATAAGCATTCCCACCATTGCAGGGAAAGGGGGAAAGAAGAACAAGACAGTGGCTGCTAGAGATGAGTTGGGGATAGGAATTGCCTCATAGAGGCGAGATTGCAGCGACCCCAAAAGCCAGGGGGGACCCTTCCAAGTTTCCATTTCATCCTTTCCAGGGAACCAGATGCAGCTTAGTGTATCAACAATGGACGCTGGTCAAGTGTGAGACGGCTCTGCCGAGCTTTCCAAAAGTTGATGTCACTGGTTGTAGTAGCAGCATATGTAAAGCAAGAATCACTTGGAGACATGATCAAATCATGAATCAGATAAACTAAACCATGGACGGTTGGTGCATGCTTGACCACAGATTGATGAATGGAGATGATGTGCCACCTTCCTCCGTAATGTATAGTCTGCAACTTTGTTGGGAGATGCACAGGGTTGATCTTTATCCCCTGCTGAGACAAAGACACTCCTCCGTTGGCACGGAGAGGATAAGATGACAGCATGAAGAAGAGCTCATCACAAGATACCGAGGCAACAGGTCCCCTCCTGAGGAGTGCCGAGCCATGGCGACGCGTGTTGAGGTCTGCAATGTGTGCCCCATGTGCCTTCTTCACCAACCCTTGCGGCTCTGCAAGTTGCAGCTGTTAGAGAAAGGCTTGGCAGCAAATGCAGGGATTAGCGACTTCACCAAGCTGGAATAAGTGGATTTGACTGGCAAAGTAACCTCAGTTATTGCCTAAATTTGGACTGTTCTCTGAGCTAATTAGCAAGTTGACTTCTTTTTTTACTATTGGGAGTATGAGCCCAGGTTTAGAAGATCAAAAACAGCCAGAAATTACATACGATATATGAGTTGAGTCTGCATATAAACCTTAGTTGATCATACTTAGCAACCATGATCACTCTAATCCAGTCTACCACGGCACTTGCTTTGCATATGCAGGGTAGATTACCCAAGGCATGGAGAGAGTTAACCTCAGAAACGAAGAGCCATGAGGGATGTGCAGGACAGCCTGCAATCAGGAAACCAAGCAACTCTCTCACCCTCTATCCAATTATCGGAGAAAGACGCTGGCTTACGACTTGCATCTAAGGGAAAGGACAGTGGCATACGACTTGCAATAGAGGGAAGAAAACGTTGTCACGAAGGTCAAAAAACACAGCAGAGTGGCCATTTTGCTTGTCTGTCTATGCAGAACACCGGAGTGAATGTGCATTATATTCGACGTTGGAGGGTCCAACAACGTCGTCAGATCATAGTGTTTTCATGGCGTCCCGACGTTAACCGAATAAGGAGCCGAATAAAAATGGCAGGGAACTCCTCTCACCTCGGTTTCACCCCCATACACGTCTCTCCCCATCATGAGCCATGGCGTTCGTGTCATTCTGCCCGTTGTTCCATGGCCTTCGCGTCCACCGAACACCTATAAATAAGCCGCGAGACTTCAACCATGGCATGTAACATCGGTCTCCCTTCCCCTTCCCCTCCCCCCTCCCTTGCATTATTCTGTGTAGGGTAGAGAGCTAAGCTACCGAAACGGAAGATTCAGAGCATCGTTCTTCCTTTATAGTTGAAGAGAGCGAAGAGATTGGGCACTGTTGAAGGGCGGAAGGTGGACCGTGCACGAGAAAGAATATGACCGAGGAAAAGAAGGTGCAGCAGATCCCCTCCCTCTGGGCATCCGAACGCTGCTCTCAGATGCCTCAAGGTCAATCCACTTCCCAATCTTTTCTTTTGCCTTCCTCTTCCGTGTCCATGTCCATGTCCGAGTTTCTGGCGGTCACTCGAATCATGCATTGCAAGAACTGACTTGTTCCTTTCCAGACTCGGTAGGCGAGAAAAGGACGCGGCGAAGGAGGAAGAAGGCGAAGGGAGATGCGAAGAAGAGGCGACTGAGTGAGGATCAAGTGAAGTTGCTGGAGATGAGCTTTATGGACGAGAGGAAACTGGAGGCAGGGAGGAAGGCCCACCTCGCCGTCAAGCTCGGGCTCGACGCCAAGCAGGTGGCCGTCTGGTTCCAGAACCGGCGGGCGCGGCACAAAAGCAAGCAGGTGAAGGAGGCCTACGTCGAGCTCAAGCTGGCGCACGACGCTGTCGTCCTCGAGAAGTGCCACCTCGAGAACGAGGTTCGTCCATGTCTCTTCGTTTGCAGTGTCAAAGCTGACTGCAGCAAAGCTGAGATCACATGTTTCTAATGGCAGGTGTTGAAGCTAAACGAGAAGCTCTCGAAAGCAGAGGAGGAGGTAAGGAAGCTCGCCTCCGGCATGAATGGAGCTTCTGGCGGCAACGCCGAGAGCGGCGGTGGCAGCCCGAGCTCGTGCTTCTCAGCTGCGAGCCTCCAATGGCAGCAAGAAGAAGCTGAACTCATGTGCATGAACGAGTACGATTTCACCAACTACATGATGATGATGGAGTGGGCAGATCTATATGGTGTCTAGAGATTGGTGCTGTAATCATCATGATTCATCGGATCACCCCTCTTCCATTGTCATTAATCTCCTCGCTAACAGTAACAGGAGCTTGTAGTAGTAAATTAAGGTTGCTGCAGTAGTCTCAATGTATCAGAAGGATGATGTCGCAAGCATCCAGTTCTGTAAGCCTTTAAGTGACAGTAAGTAATGTTGATCTCCCAAGACAAGCAAACTATTGCCCGTGTCTAGTTTCATCACTCGAAAACTCTTTCTGAGATTGGCAGGTTTGGTCAAAGAAAAGGGAAGGAAAAAAGAAGATGATCAGAAGACCAAGGTGCAGTAGGGTGGATGGAATTTGTGCACAAATGATTTGAAGGAGTAATCTTTCTTGAGAGAATACAAAAATCTGGGAATTAAAAGGAATCTTGACCTGGTGAGAGAGACATGAGTTTGTAATGGCAGGGCTTTCAATGAAGAAGTTTGAAAGAGACAGTACCAGGAAAAATCAAAAGCTGCTCATGGTTGTCACTTTCCTGCAGCTCAAGCAAATAGACCCAGAAGTGGTTGTGGTGAAGTGCCAAACACCCTGCTCCTTGAATCCGCTGTTCTAATATCTATCATTCATAAGTATAAACAGACAATATATAATGCATTTAAGGATGATAAGAAAGAGAATAAAAAATAATGTCACCATGAGCAACTTACCAAGCAATAGTAATTCATGACAAGTTGCAGAATGGTTCAATGCAATACCAAAGAATAGGTTGTATCTTGCGAAAGCATCATTATCGTCCGCTAAAAAATAGAACTAAATCTAAAATAGAATATCCTCATCTCGAAAAATTCAGAACATCATGCGGCAGCTGAAGAACAGTAAGTTTATCAAGCATATTCAGTGGTAAAATTGCACGACAAAATACAATTCTTTGCCAACCAATATTCTTGAGATGTCGGAGCAGAAGCATAGAGCATTGTGATTAATCAGCATTTCTATCTATTATGTAAAGTTTCAAATTTTGATTTTCATTATCGTATCGCATTATTCAGGAATCCATCAGATGCCTTTTCGGTGGAATTCTCAAAGCCCCATTTTCTACTATACAACTCAAACAATTGCCAGAAACCATTTTTGAGTTTGGTTCATCTAAGTTCTGTGCATCAAAGAGTATTTCGAGCAAGAAAGAAATTGTTAGCAGTACAACATTAAGGCCAATCAAGCATGAAATTTCAGGAAAGGGCGGACACAGTTATCCCAAAATTTTGGGTACCTCTATGTTCTAAACAAAATCATATAAAAAACAGAGCTAATCAAACCTACAAGAGTCTCTGTTCAAGTGAGCAACCTAAGATAACAGAAAGCATCATTACCTTCATTTAGTTCTTGACGTCAAACTAACATTTTTCCGTAACCTTCCCATCCATGACGAGCTTTTATAACAAGGCCAAAGCTTTTAGATGTTATGGGCTGCCATTGTTCTGTACTATGATCAACATTCTTGACAAGATCTCTTGCTGGAAAAAGATCTCAGAAGTCAAGGCTGTTTTGTTGATCAATAGATCCTATAATTTTCAGGTATCCTTCAATGGAATAGCACCAGACCTTCTGAAATCCCAATGTGAAAGGGACCCTCTAAAAGGAGATGTCAAGAGAAGAGAAGAAGCAGAGAACTGTCTCTGTCGCATAGAAATCGAAGATAGACAGCCGAAAGCACTTCTCAGCCTCCTTTTCTCACCATCCTCAGATGGAGAGTCTGGGCCATGTTGAACAGCAGTTATTTTAAGTGCCTCGGGCAGTAGGCAGTTGCAAAGGGAGCCTGCAGAAAAATAGGTTGTTATTTGATATGTCCAGAAAATTTGATATAAGAAACAAAATAAAATAAAATGATAAAAAAAATGAGTAATATAATGCTGTCCATAAACAGAAGAAGAAAATACATCTTGATTTCAAACTTATTGTTTGACCAGTGAAGAATGCTTCCATGTCTGAGGTTCAAAATCAGTCCATGTAGTGAAAAAAAAGGTTTTATTTCTCCATAGCATTTAGTTGCAACTCAAACATATACAGATTGAACAAATTTACATCATCGTAAAAGATGCCAAGGATGTCATGTATGCTGAATGCATTTGGATCCCAGTCTGCAATCATCAGACTAGATGCCTACCAAATTTCACTCAACAAGTAAGAAAACTAGCATACATTGTTGAAAGTTGAAACAGATGCCAAGCGATCTCAAACAAATCGAGCACAAATGCATCTTCTCACCAGAGGACAAATGTCCGAGAAAACTTCAGAAAGCATCCCCAAGCATCACCAAATAGAACCCAGTTTGTTAAAATCTTAAAAATCTGGTAGATAATTTTGAAGTATCCAACAGGGATTAAAAAGGTATCTGATGATGTCAATATGTGAACCCAACACAAGTTTGGCATTTAAAATATCAAGGTTACATAAATGTTTGTGCTTAGAATTGGAGAAACAAATAGATCTGTAGTTAACATCATGAACATCAAACTACAACATTTAAGGCATGGGAATTATCTTGCCATTTGGCACTAAATCCTCTTTGGTGCTCCACCTAGCATCCAAATGAATCGAGTGTTCTGTACCTTAGTTGATTGTACAAGGTATTTATCTACAGACAAGTCAATGACAAAAAGAAAATCATAATCTGGTGACCTACAAGATTTGACATACTCAAATAAACAATTCTATAAGAAGGTTATGTTAATGAATTACTCTACAAATGCTAAATCAAATTTATCACATGGATATCTTCCATTATTTCAAATCATACAACCAGAATCGTTAGCTGTTGATCCCAATGCTGGACTAGCTCCAAACTGTCCCACTTCTCCTTCTTTGAGCTATGCCAATTTGAAACCCTGAGACTTATCAGGGATCGAACAACCTCACTGAACTCGGTAGGATTTACAATCTTGACCACTTCAGGTCCAGCTTGACAATCTTGGTTGATAACTAGTTGAATCTAAGCTACCTCAGAGAAACCAGATATTTCAATGAAAGATAAAAGATTGAAAGATAAAAGAAGGATGCAAGAGAGGAAGACGTAAAAGAGAAAGGACAATAATAAACCACAAAGAAGTTTTAAAAGAAGAGAAAATCAGAACCAACAAAAGCAAGTGAAAGAAAGTATGCTGACGTATATTCCTTTATCACCCGCACAATAACTTTTAGCCTAGATCACCTTTTTTAAAAAGATAAAGTCAAGACTGTTTTTGTTCCATGAGTTTTTAATTTTTTTTGGAATATAATTTTTCTCTATTTTTCTGCCTCGTGTAGTATATATTTTCATTTTGTGACTTTTTTATATGCTGTTGGTGAAAAGGACAGAATAGCTCAATCCAATTGTCAAACCCGATCCAGACTCCAGATTGTAGTGTTGGTGTTTCAGACATTGTTTTAATACATTGCTAAGAAACTGAAACAGTAATGTTTAGATCAACTTTTTCCTCCCTATATTTGAAGTGGCTTCTAATACTTTTTAATGATAATATTAAAATATTAATGACATCAAGATGTAGATATGAAGTGAAAAACAATATTTTGAGTTGTGCAAGAGGTATCTCAGTTGCAGAAAACTGTTGAAATAGTTTGCAGCACCAGCTAGCACCCACAATTCTTCTGAAAACACAGTTGTTTATGCTTTAAACAAAAAACAGAAGCATACCTATCCTAGCAAGTCGGTTCACCCATTTTGGAATTGAATTGCCAGTTAACTTATAACAGATATCTTTGCAGAAGTGGTTGCAGTTCTTCATGATCAAGTGGTAGGTGTCTCCATTGTAATTCACAGACTGAAGTTCCATAAATTCTCTTAGCTGCAATGGGTCTAAGCACGTTGTACCCATGAATATTGATTTCCTAAACCTGAAGCCTGGACATTGACGAGGTTCAACCTCAAAGACTCCACTTGATGGATAGTCATGTGCTCCAAATGCATATTCCACCCCATGAACTACGATAACCAATAAAGAGGATTAAAACTAATATCATGCCTGGGAAAGGTGCTTTAATCTTAAGAATTTTATGGGTAAATATAGGAATCAAGAGGCTTCTAGCCCTACAAAATTGACATGGAAATAACAATTTAGCCAGAATGTAAGAATGTACACAAGTGATAAAGCATGTATTGTACTGAAAAATACGAGCATTTTGATTAAGTGTGAGCTTGACTTAGTAACTTTTTGTGTTCAAAAAGGAATTCAGGGATTACTTTAAAAAATTGCAAGAATCTTATAAACATTTGTGCAGATTAACAGACAACAATTTTCTGTGAATTCCTTATCCGAACCAAAAAGGCATCAGCAGACAATACCTTCAACACCTGTGTGATATATCCCAAGGCCTGCCCAGTACATATAGCCATTTATTGGTGTCAAGTCATATACATTCAGGTAAACCGGTGCATTTCCTGATGTTTGGCTTGCCGATCGAACCTTTGGGAACATGCAAAAATGGGTGGAAGATCTACTTAGCCGAAGAGGCATGAGGGATTTCCAACCCTTCTTTGAGCACGACTTCATCTTCCTTCAAATGAAGAAAAAAGGGAGGGGGTAAAAAGTCAATAGTTAGTCAAACTGAAGAGGAAAACACAAACAAATTACAGTGAGATGGAGTTTTCAAACAAAGTGAAACCCGGAAGAGCCACCCAGAAATTTCTGAAGTCTTGTTTCACAAAAAGTAATCTTAGTAAGAGATGTCAATTTATTGTCACTTGGAAGAATTATACAACCATGAAACTTAAAAAAGAAGCTTTTAAGATCAAACAAGTGTCAAACTAAGGCAATCGAGAGATATCAAAGACATATAATTGAATTTAGGAAGCATGAAGTCCAAACGTCGCAAACTAGATCTTGTCAGAACATGAAAGTGAAGCTGACATTTGCAGGACGAATCTGAAAACAACATAGAAGGTATAATTCCTTAAGACCCGAGATGCCAAAGGACTTCATCAAATTCAAAGGACAGGGACAGTGGCAACTGCCTGGCAACTAGTCACGACACTTGAGCGATAAAGAAAATTACTAGGGCACTTGAGGAGAAAATAGGCAAATTATAAGCAAAGATCAGAGAAATGACCTACGCGGTGAAAAATTCGATCTGAGAAAGGTAACTCGATGCACACTGGCAAGGAAAATGTCGGAAAACAGGTCTTGACAGAAAAATCGAAGCACACAAGAACAGATTTACATTCTTTGAAGTACTAACAAGTAAAACCACAACCATTGCATCTACATTGCCTGAAGAGAGGAGGAGAATAAGATGTTTACAGGAAAAAGATGTTCTTTCTGCTACTATAGCCTCGCAAGAACACTCGGATTTGCCCTAAGGCGACGAGGAACCTACGCACATTTAGCTGAATCCATTCAGCACCGTTAAAAAATATATATATATTTCCATCAATTCCACGACATTTAACAGATCACAAGCAAACGGTATCCTAAAGAACCGAAATTGCAAGAGAAAAACACGAGAAAATGCCAAAAAGAGGAGAAAGAAAGCAAAGAACAAAGAGACGGACTCACCCTCCTCAAGCAAACCCCCGAATCAGGTCATCGACCCGCCACAATGCACTAGGAAAGGCGTCATTTTGAGATCCCGAGGGATCACCACCGGCCGACCGCGGCACCAATCAAGGGGGAAGACGAGGAACAGGTGGGGGAGACCGGAGAGGCCTCGAAAGATTTTAGAGATCTGCTCCCGTTGTTTTGCTTCGGCTTCGGAGAGATCCCTGAACAGATGTAGTTTATATCATCAGGAAGAGTGGAGAGCGAGGCTTGGCCTCCTCTGCCTGCCCTGTTGCAGGCACAGTAGAAACAACCAAGAGACAGCCTATTTCTCTGGAGGCGCGCTCCTTCGATACTTTCTAATGACAACACGATAAAAAATGCTCGTCCTCGCAAGAAGATAAAAGTTCAAACGTGGTCATCTTTCTCTTACTTTTCGCTTGAATAATCGATTGCATTACTGGTGATCAGGAGAATGGTGAGTAGATGATGGCATTCCAGATTCTTATCATCAACATTCATTATGCAACACCTTCGGTCCAACTCATTACCCTGCAGCATCCACACAACAGTGCTGCAAACAAGCATCTGCTCTCCATGCTTCAATTCTTTTCTCTATCCTCCCAGTGTCAGGGGTGGTCAAGGACAACGTCAGAGGCCAAACGCCAAAAGGCTGCAGTTTCACCGAGAAAGTTTAAAAGTCCTTCTGCTGCCAGTCTTAGTACGGGAATCTGCCTGACATTATACTGTAGTAAACTTTTGGATGTTATGCATGTCTTTTACCCACTGGTAGCATACAGTGAACATTCAGAGATCACTGTGGAGCTGCAAGAGCTACAGTCATATCCACACAGCTTTTCCTAATATTATTTATTTCATGGTTAGGTAGATGCATATAGTAATGCATCAACCTGAGCAAGACTAATAGTACAAGACCACTGGCAAAGTGGAATGATCCGAAAGATATATAGGTTTACTAGTCTTAAACTATAGCCTGTTAAGAATTGTGGGCATCAAATTATCCTGTCCAGGAATCTTGGTCCTACATATTTTGACTGGTTTATGAAGCTTGCCAAAGAACCAGACGAGGGTTCTCGTGGAATAACAGGGTTTGCATGCATGCACTTTTGTTTTTGTCCGAGCAAACTTTATTGTGCTCCAAGATTGCAGAACCATCATCACATTGTTACTCTTATTGCTTCCAAAATTTGCAGAATTCAAGTTTCCCATGCATTTAGACTAGATTAGGAGCACTTTTGCTGAACGTTACTGATGTCTTCAACAGCTGAGTGGTCTTAGTTCTTCATGAATCTAACGTTGCTGGGAGACTCATGAACTACTACCATGTCGTCTTCAAGAAGATTGATATCTGAGACTAAAGGCGTCGTAGTTTATGAGCAGGAATCGACTTGAGACGACGACGGGGGAAGTGATGCGAGAGCATCTGCGCTGGCGAAGCGGATGATTTGACATCCATGCATGTGCTTGCGCAAGACGGTGGAATCGGCATGTGAAGAATTGGAACGCGCGGAATGCCGAGATGAACAGGCGACGTGTTTTGAGCAGGCTTTCCATGAACAAAGAGGAGCCGAGCAAATGTGTGATGAGCGAGCTTCTCGATGACAACAACCGTGCAAGAGAGCCGCGAGCAGGATGATATCTGAGATCGTCCGGTAGGGAGTTCTCCTCTCCCTTGTTTCTACTACGCATGGCGGTTCCCAATGCGGCCCAAAATCCTCGGCCTTGTGGGCAGATTCGAGCCCACACAAACGCTATAATTGGAAGAAATTGGTCAGAGGAATGTCCAATTTGTCAGTCGAAGACCTTTGTACACGTGTCCTCTATATCAAAAGAAAAGATTTGAGGACTCGTTGATATGAAATGTTGCCGATGTTGTCAGTGACAGGTTTGTGTCAATTGTTTTTCTGTCTATCGAGAATTAGATAGTAATGACTTGTGTGTATTTTCTTCTAATTAATTAAATGTTTCAGCGTCCTGTGTGAATGGAATGTTATACTTAGCAAAAGGAAAAGGTCATTAGAACAAAAAAGAAAAAGAAAAAGAGAGAAAAGAGAACACACGCTACGAAAGCAGCATCCAATCACCACGCGCGCCAATTAGTAATTACAATCGACAATAGAATGTATATAAGGACACGGAGGACGGCGGCTGCGGGGCCGGGGGCCCGCAAGAATTAGCATCTCCAGGCTGATGTGGATGCCAGCTCCCTCCCCCTCCAGCTCAGCACGAGGGCCCTGTTTCTCCTCGCCACGTGGTGGCCGTCCACCGGGGCTCGCTGCACCAGCCACTTGGCCTGCGACTCGGCTATCTCGCTGACGTGTAGGGGAACCCATCCGGCCCCCGCGAGCACCTCTCGCCACGGGCCCACCGGCCACTCTCCCACCGTGGCCGCCACGCACGGCCGCACCACCGCCCGCTCCACCTGCTGCACCGCCCCTTCCCCAGCTCCCGTCGCGGCCGCCGCTTCCGCCACCGACTCCAGCAGCGCCGCATAGTGCCCCACCCCCTCCGACACCCTCCGCTGGAGCGATAGCGTGGGGCGGGCGCCCGCTACCCCGGAAGTGGCGCCGCCGCCCGTGTCGACGAACACCACGACCCGCGGGGATGCACGGCGGACGAAGCGGAGTAGCGTGGCGGTGGACACCTGCGCGCCGTCGCCGCTGCCGAAGAGGCGAAATGCGGAGGGCGTAAGGACGACGGCCGTGGGCTCCCCGGCGCCGGAGAGGACGACGTCATTGAGGGCGAGCTTTCCGAGGACGCCGACGCGGACGAAGTTGACGACGAGGCTGATTTTGAGGTTACGGGCGAAGTCGCGAAGGTTCTCCGCCGCAAAAGCCGTCTCAGCGGACTCCTCCGCGACGACGGCTGTGATGCACACGGCAGGCGGGGAGGAGAGGGTGGCGCCGCTCCTCTCGGCGAGCTCCTGCGCGAAGGACGACCACTGCACGCCGAGGCCGAAATCGAAGTCAACGAGGTGGATGGACCGGGCGCCACCGTCGAGCGTCTCGATGAGGATCTGGGTGGCGGTGAAGGTGGCGAAGTGAGGAACGGGGGAGAGGTCCGAGAAGGTTTTATGGTCATCGATGTGTCGGACGAGCTCCAGGGCAGGGATGGGCGGCTCGGCGGTGGAGGGGCAGAGCAGGCCCAAGAGCGCCTCCTTGAAGAGAGAGACAGCTCTTTGGAGAGGGGAGACCACCGTGGAGGGTATGTGTTGATTGAGCCGCGACAATATCACGCGTGCCGCGTCGAAATCGTTGGATTCCAGGTAATAGGCGGCGCGGATGAGCGACTCGAGCTGGGAACGGTCGAAGCCGGGGGACGGCGACGAAACGAGGTCGCCGGCGGCGAAAGAGTCGAAGGGGATGTCAAAGTGGGAGTTGAGGAAGGAGGGGTTGACGTCGTCGGGAAGGGGAGGAAAGTCGGGGGTTTCAGGAAGCAACCAGGAGGCGGTGTACCATTCGTCCGAGGAGGGGAAGTGGTGGTGAGAATCGCCGCCACCTCGGAAGAGGCGAGGGGGGTCGCAGACGCCGGCGGGTGCGGCCGACGGGGCGGTGACAAACCTGGAGGTGAGGCGTGGGTCGAGGACGGAGGTGGGCTCGTAGAAGAGGTTGGGCGGCGCGAAGAGGATGCTGTTAGTATTGAGGTTGTCGGGAGAGGAGTCGAGGAGGAGGGGTTTGGAAGGCACAGCGAACCGGCGATGAGTCCGAGGGGAGTCAGTGCGGGCCTCGGAATGCCTCATTAGAATCACCAGCGTAGCGTCGGAAAGGGAGCAAAGGTTCTCTCTAACTCTCGCTGATCACAGACACACGAATCCTTTCTTGGATCTTGGGACAGGAGCGAGGGAGGAGCTTTTGGTTGTTGCCAAGAGGGCGTCCGTCATAAAGGGGGGAAGAGTGGGAAGGCGAAGAAATGGCACGGGGAGGAAACGAACACTGTGGATGCGTGAAAACGATGAGGAGAGGACATGAGTCAAACAGGCCTTCCCTTACGGCCGCCGAGAGGATTCAGCGTGAAGCTGTTGCTTTCACGAAACTTTGTAGTGGCCGCCAGTGAGATCACTGACACGCAACAGTGTTTGGGCTCAGTGGTCCTGTTGCTTGTGATATCACTACTCATTTACTTCTTTTGGTCTCTCTTCTCCATCGGGATGTCACCTCGTGGATTTGCCGTCCCGTGCAAAACGAGGGATGGTGATGTTTGCACGCGACACTGTTTCCTCTTCTCGACTAACTGAAACACTCTTCGTTGTCTTGTCGAGAAGGCGGACTTTACCTTCAGGAGGTTGTCGAGTAACTTCATCAATGCTACTGCTGAAGGTACTGTAAATTTGGTGCCACTTGATGATGCAAGTTACAACGAAGACGTTCACCGATAGGTTCCAATCGAGTAAATATAATTGATGATCAGTAGCTTTCTCGTCTATCTTGGTCCTTCGCCACCCTGAAATTATTACGTGAAAATTGCATGATTCATCGTTCTCTTCCGTTATCCTGGATGTCTGAAGTGTATTTGAAGTCATATAACTCCAAACGTGACGATATTATCTACAGTGATCAGTCAACCATTGTCCAGTTAATGGATGACTATCGATTATAAATCATGGTCATCGAGTCTTCGGACACACGGAGAATTGCAGAAGCCTCAATATCTGATGTGGACACACCCAACCACTTGTTGATGCCGAAAAAAAGACATTCTAGCTCCGATCATTATATATTATTATATGCTGTGATGTCCCGATTTAGTTATACTAAAAGGACGAATGCAAACTATACGTAAGGTTGGATCAATCTATTACTATTAATTTAAGTACGACAAATAATATGGTTTTCAACTCTTCAATTATCAAAATCCATACTAGAATATTGAATAGCATGCAAAATTATCTTTAACTAAGTTGATAAAAAAAAGAAAATAATTAGATCTACATGGAAGGTATCCTCATTGCCTTCTATTTGAGTGTGCCATGAAGACCAACTTTCTGTAGGACTGCCGTGCTATACTTTGGAAATGATATGATGCAACCATTTCAATGTAAAGCAGAGAAATGATGAGAACATTTGGTGCACGGTGGACGCATGATGTTGCTTGTGAATGTCGCCTATAAAGACACGGGATTGGAGGTCAGTGGAGATCGATGTCATCAAAAGTCACTTTTGTCTTTGCTAACTTGAAGCTTTTGTTAGCATGGACTCGTCTTTGATGATTCCTTAGGCTTTTGACAGGCTTAGCTTTAATTTCCTGTTGGATAGAGGTACACTACAACTCTACATCGTAGACTCCAACCTATCCAATTCCTCCTTTGATTAGATCAACAAGTAGAAGCTTTCTCTTTCCGAAATGTAATGCTCATCGACCAAGAGGGAAATATTTATCCAAATTTTATCTCCACATCTAGACAGACGACGAGTCGTGTCACATCTACGCCAAGAGATAAAGCGTGCAGAACTCGGAACTCCCACATTTTTGTGTGTGGAACTCCCTTTTGTGTGTGTGTGTGTGCGTGTACACGTGTATGCAATGGCAAGCAAAGGGAGCAGCGTGGGTGCATGCGCATGCAAAGGTTAACTTGCACGACGACCGACATGCTGATCGTCGACGACAGGTGTAGGCACCACGTAAGCGTTGGGCCCACGCAGGAACCTATTGCCGCAGCCAATCCTCGACCGGTGGGTCCGGTCGGCCCCGCCAGCGTCACGCGTTTTGTGGTCCCCACGACATGGGTAAGCTGGCGCCGTTCCATGCATAAATGCATGCACGCACGCAAGCACGCATCACATCAGGCAATGCGGGAGCCACGTCACCGGCAAAAGACCCACCTGTGGGCCACCATCTCACGAGACGAGCCGTGATGCATTTGAGTGACGCATCGGGTGACGGCGTTCGCATGCTTACGAGTCACATCCTCTTGTTATCTGTTTTCATTGTATATCGGCACACAACATAATGTCATCACAGGTTCTTTTCGAAGCATAATCTACCCACATTATAGATTAAATATATATTTTAATTTTTATTTTAACTGGTTGGAAGTGAGATGTTAAATTGGATCGCATCGTGCATATTAGATGTCTCATGATCAAATTCGATCGTATTAAAAATATAAAATATCTAATGATGAGAGTCGATCATATTGGAGATATCTGATAGTTGGATTTAACTATATCAAAGATATAAATATTTTATGATCAAATTTAATTTTATCAAAAATATGATATTTTTTTATGATCGAATGTGAAATTAATAATCAGATATTAAAAATTAATTAAATTTAGTAACGATCTTAATTCTTGTTAAGACTTATCATGAGTTTGATATTAAAAATTAATTAAATTTAACACAAAGTAGCGTACCTAAAGATACTAAAAATAGGTCTTAGTAATCATGACAAGTGAAAGATAATTCATGAAAATAATTATTCAAAATAATTCGATGTTATTTGGATATTAAACATCAATCGATCCATCAAACATTATGGATAATATCATTAGTATCGATCATACGAGCAACGTAATTAACATGTTAGACTAACTAGATATTTAAATAAATATTAAATTTATTTAAATTAACAGATTAGAAGGTTTACACGCAACATGCATTATTAAATTTCATAAGGATTCTTTTATTTAAATAAAAAGTCCATCGATTTCCTCCTCCGTGATTTTGGAGGCATCCAACCCGACTATAATCGATATTTACGATTTACCAAAGAATAATAATATAAAAGTTACATAAAATAATCACGAGGTAGAAGATAGTCAAAGATTTCGTATCTTCGTGTATAGATAGATTCAGTGCATCCGCCTTCAATGAATGTGATTATTTTGACGACAGAACCAGCGACCGGTCCGGACCGACAACCTACCCTGCAATTGGACCGGTAATGGATGGGCCCTGACCGGACCGGACCGGGTGTGTTTACAGATGTTAAATGCGGGTCGGTCGAACGCTGTTTCCAGGCCCATTTCTAACACCTCAACTACCGTTAACCCCATCTCAGTCATCTAAAACCTCGTCCGGTTCAGTGACGAGGTCTCATTTCATGATTCGAACGCCGAGCTTATATTAAATCCAGACCGTCCATCCTAGCCTTCTTTGGTTAAGTAAGATTGATGACCTTTTTTTTTCCAAAAAATAAAAAATATATATATGTTCCATATTTGTTTTTAATACCTCCCAAAATTTAGATATAATCTGTGTTGACGACATCTGATTTGTCACTACCAACTATCATTTTGTGAAAGTAAATCAAGAGGGTTAAAAAAGAAAATTAGAAGCGAACGTTATATTAATGTCAATTCAAGGTTTTCTAACTTCAGTTATTAGATACGATATAGTATACCAATATATAGTACATCATCGTAATATATCAGATGAAGAAGAAAACGGATGATTGATAATGAAACATAAAAATAAATAATATTAATTATCAAATCAAACTAGATTATCCGATCTTAAGCGGACTATGTCGTAATAGAATGAAATCGAACCAAGTTATCCGATCATCGCGATCAATGATAGGGCTTGCAATTACCAACCGAACCATACTATAATAGTATAATTTTGAAATTTTGAAAGATAAAAAAACATATATTCTTACCATTCATATTCAAATCGGATGAGAAGATAGGAAAAGGAAAGGTAGAAGATAACGTGGACTTGCAACCAAACAGCGATCCCTCCCTTGAATGAGATCGAATCCGACATCAATTGATTTGTGGGAGGATGGCTGACTTTAATTTTTTGTTTCCCAAACACAAAAAGAACTCATCTTTGCTGCCCTTTTCTCTGCCACACACATCTTTCACTTACGACATTATTATTATTAGCTTTCTTTGTTCGAGGACTTACTATTGCCTGCATAACTATGTAGCTATTTGCTGAAAATAGACTATCCACATTTCTTTTTTGAGTTTCTTGCATATGGGGTGATTGTTAAATCAATATATTTATATTTATATTTTGCTTAAAACAGATTCATGTATACCCTCCTCCATAGCTTTTCCCTATCACCTAATATCCTTTTATAATAGTTATGATGACAATAATATTTATGATATTTTAGTTATGAATAATTAACCATTGAGAATATAAGTATAATTGATAATTCAGCCAGTATAATATATTTGGGTGATTTTCCTATAAATGTTACTCTTTTTAGGTTTTATTTTATTTTATTCAGAGCCCCATGTTCCATTTTTTTTATACTATGCTCTTATTTACATATAATATCCTAAATATTTATTATCATCACTCGTCTCTTACACCTTGTCATTGTCATCTTTGTCCCACTTGTGACTCGACAAGGGGATTATCACTGAGGAGGGCAAGGAATAACGACATCCCACTCTCCTTAAGGATTATCTTCCTATATTATAATCGTTCTTGTTGACCAGGGAAGTGAGAGACTGGGTGATATGGATACAATTGGTAAGGGCTCGAGTGGGGAACTAGATAATGACATTGTAATTCTAAACCCAAGGAAGATAGAGTCGATGTTAACGATGAAAGAAGACTTATGACGAAACTGTCACCATCATCTTTGTCAAAGTAGATGGACAGAAGTTAACGAAAGTCGACAACAGATGCGTCAAGGAGATGAGAGTCTTACAAAAGTTGATAAAGTCGACGATAATAATAATGACTTGACAAAAAGATATCGACATGATGAGAACGACGAACGAGAGCACGCTTGAGGGCCTTTGTGACCTTTGCAAAGATTCGATGATCATAGGAGATAGAATGAAAGCAACGAGAGAAATGATGGAAGATAAATATTTAGAGTATCATAGGAAAATAAAACACCAAATGAGATCATCTTCCTCTTGGCCTTTTATCATTAATACCAAACTCGGAAGGTAGCGAGGCGCATGATATAATAACAATGTGTGCATTCCGTGGCCATACCAACATTAGGTTGCCACATTAATGTGAGTTTGCGTTGCATCGATGATGGAAAGGAGGGATGAGACAGGTTCTTGCTGACTCATTTACATTAATTTTCTATCACTACATTTAGACTACTATATATATGAGACACACTTACAAATTAAAACCTATTTAAGTACGCTCTCAGCATTTTACTATTCTCTTCCTAATGAATATAAATAGAAGTGAAGGGAAAAAGTGCTGCTTTGTTTCTTGCTTTGCTTCTCCGTGGAAGACGGCCGCTGTCATCTTGCGTCGGATGAAAGCTCCACTCGCGCTAATAATGAAGGGCACCGGCGTCCTGTCGCTACAGAACTGAGGGGCTAGCCGGCTTCCTCTCC
This sequence comes from Musa itinerans, assembly GCA_001649415.1. NCBI lineage: Eukaryota > Viridiplantae > Streptophyta > Magnoliopsida > Zingiberales > Musaceae > Musa > Musa itinerans. The sequence continues at coordinate 135,042 of LVTN01000047.1, read as the reverse complement.
GCTCCTTTCCACTCTCCAGTCGCCGCTGCAGATCTCATGTCGATACCACCGCCGCCCGAAGTCGTCAATGCCGATAGCCCGCCTTTGGCGGAACCACCGACTGCCCCCATTCCTAAACCCAGCAAGTCCAGCGTCGTTGCCGGCTTTGCTCTGAACAACGACGAGGACCCCGTCATCAGGTCCGGCTCATAAGCGAGTCCGAGCCCCAGCCATGCCGATAGCATTGGTGCTCCTGGCTCCGTTTCTGGTTGGTGGTGGTGGTGCTGGCCCCATTGCAGGTTGCTACCCTGGATCATCTTCTCCTGATGCCCTGTTGGAGCATCGAGGCCGAATCCTTCGAGGAAGGATGACCCGGTAGGCGTGGCGACCATATGAGCTGCCTTCTGCAGCAGCGCGGTCGCGGACATGTGCGGGGAAGGCGCCGGTGGTGCGAACGGACGTCGGCCATGAGCTTGTGCCTGCGGCGAGAACAACGATGCTGGCCCTCCGTTCGTGGCGAGACAAAGCGAGGGAGGTTCCATTAGGGGCCGGTCGTCATGGCCCACGGCGCCAATGCGGTCCGACAAGAAGGTGGTGGTGTGAGCAGCAGTGGTGATGGCACTTGACGCGAAGAGGCTCGCAAACAGGCTGGTGTTGCTGCTGCTACTGGCGGTGGCGCAGCTGGTGTTGGCGATCGACGTTGACGGAGGCGGCACGTACTGCAGCGATCCAATTGGGTTCTCCAGCTCTGCAAAAGGAATTGTAAGCCGTAAGCACGCCATGAGAAAAAGAATGGTCCAAGAAGGAGCAATGATGCCATCGACATGAGTAAATCTCCCGTAACTTTAGATTCATTCCGACTGCTTATGCTCAGTAGCAGCAATGCAAAGTTCTAATCACAGGGAACTTTCGCAGCTCGCTCTAAAAGTCCCTTCTTTTTACCTTCATCATCTGCCCACAAAACTCTACCTTTCTCTTCTCCATTTGAAGTTATTTCTCGCTAACTTCGCGTGTTTTTTTTGTATTGCATCGAATTCTAAGATCCGATCAGACCCCTTCGTTTCTCTTCTCCTCCCATTCCCTTAATTCAAAGCATTCCGCAGACTGAAAGAAGCCATAGAAGAGAACAAAGGAGGAGGAGGACCACATACCTTGCCGAACCAGCGGCTCAACCTGTTGTAGCGAAAATGGTGGCGCGACCACTGCGGCCGCTGCTGTCGTTTGCGCAACTGCAGCTGCCTCTCCGTCGTCCTCTGCAGAGGGCTTTGGGTCTGTCGGCGGCGACGCTGTCTTCGGGCTCTCCTCCGCCAGCGCATCGCAGAATGCTCTGTGGGTGACGAAGCTATCCCTCCTAACCAACCAAAGCGAAGCACCATATGAAGGAAGCGAACAATGAGATCTACGATCGGAATCGAAGACCACGCAACAAAAACGAATCATTTGGGTGGGGAAGCTATCGGGAACGAGTCGAGTACCGGGAGAAGAGGGTGCCGCAGTCGCAGCGGTACTCGCGGGTGCCGCAGATCTTGGAATGGGCCTTCCAATCGGACTGCACGGCATACTTCTTGGAGCACTTGTCGCACTTCCACTTCTTCTCGCCGTGCTTGCGGCAGAAGTGTTTCTTGATGCCGGTGAGGTCGCCGAGCGCCCGCGACGGGTCGTGGTGCACGCAGCCCGCCTCCGGGCACACGTACACCCGCTTCCGCGGCTCCTTCCCCGTCCGCTGCCGCAGCTTCCACGGTAAGTTGTGCCCCCTCCGGTGTAGCTGCAGGTTCTGATCCCGCTGGAATCCCTTGCTGCATATCTCGCACACGAATCGATTGGTGGCCAGCAGGGTCCTCGGCGACAGCGCGACCACCTCCGCCTCCGGATCTACCCATCCCACACAATCCCATTCGAATGGCCACAATAAAAAAGGGGGCAAAAAAAATCTCACTTTTACACCATAAACCAGTTCCAATTTCACTCACCTGGCGTTCCTGGGAGGTTCCTCTTCTTCTTGACCACCGCAATCGACGGAGGCGGGAGAGGAGAAGATGGCGCACGGGCCTGGAGCCGGTCGGAGGACGAGATGCTGGCCTCGCCAGAGCCGGAGTTGGAGATAGTCATGACAGAGGAATCCTCCAATTCGATCACCCAAATCTCTCTCTCTCTCTCTCTCTTTAACGCTGACACACGCAAAAAAGAGAGCCGAAACAAAAAGGAGAAGCTTTCATCAGCTACCAGTCTTTTAACACTATCAAACACCAAGCTCATCCAAGAGCAAACCGGCGCTCCCAACCACCGTTCCAGGTTGCCGGCCCGCCAAAAGACGGGTCCACCGGCGGTACGCAGAAAATCGCCAGCATCACGAGAAATAAAGGCGAAACGATCACAAAGCCGAGAATGCGGACTCGTCTTATCCGGCAACACCCGAGGGAGGAGACACAGAGGAGTGCTGCTGCTGTCTTCTCGGGCGGCTTCTTGCTCTGCAAACAAAGGAAAAAGAGAAGCGAGGAGAGCAGCGACGTAATCAAAGAATGTCGGGTGAAAGCGGTGGGACAGGGGATTCGTTGTGACGTGGAGGCATATTAGCTGTCCACGTATCGAGCAGCATGGCTCTTCTCGTCGTGTTGCGTGGAGCGCTACCGACCCATTATATATTTTCTTATTCTTAGTATTTATCTATAGTCTTTAATTAAAATATAAAATTTAGTGAAGTATCATTTTGGGATCGTAAGAAATGCAACAGTGTTTTTTATCTGAAAAATTAAAATGACATTAAACTAACTAAAATGGGTATATAGTTCCGAATTTAAAATCGAAAATCGATATCACAATCAATTCCAATTTTGATATGTTTAATAATATAAATGTCACATCAACACCTCTACTTAATACATATGACTTAATAAATTACTCTCCTATTTAGAATTATAATACTGTCACTTTTTTCAAATCATATCTTTCAACCGATAGAACGATAACTTTATGAGATATAAGAACCCTTCAAGGACATGATATCGATAACTTTATGAGATATAAGAACCCTCAAAGGGCATGATATACTTTCAACTCTATTCATATACAATCTTAGATTTAATTTTTTTGAATCATCTACTCACGACTAACTTAAGCTTCGATTGATTCGTATCGAAAATAATATAATACGATTTTTATATGTCATTCATAAGTCATCGTAATTTACCAATGACCTAAACCCAGTAAATTCTTATTCATTTCAAGACCTTCAAACAAATAAATATGTGATGTAAGAGATAAAAGTAAAAAAATAAATAAATCAACGATGTAAGAAACATAGAAGTAAGAACTCAATGTAAAACATAAATGGGGCTACAAATCTTCGTATTGTCAACAAACCCTCATTTTTTGATCTTACAAATCAATCATATACTGTTGGTAAATATGGATGGAAGGATTAGCTCAAGAACTTTACTGCCATCAATATTGAACAAAATTAGATACTTTGACTTGATTGTTTTTGGGTGAGACAAGGCTTGTTTTAGCTTTTGTCTATTTTGTTCTATCAATTATCTTGTTATTAAAGATAAATAAATATTAAATACATTAGCTACATCCAAATCAAATTTTTAAATAAAAAAATATGAAAAGAAATAACACAATAAGAAACTTTGGAGGAAAAAGATTTTCTCTCTTCGTAAACTCTTTTTGTTAGCATAAAGATCTTTCATTCATTGAAATTTGATTTGATTCTCATCTCAAATCAGGAATAATATGCTCCAAGCATCCTTTATAGAAAAGAAAGAGATCCGATGATGAAAGTTACCCGAGCATTCTTTAATGAGTAAGTCAATCAAAAAAGGACGAAAAAAAGGAAGATAGAAAATATAATTTAAGATTTTATTAAAAAAAAATTTATATGCATAGTTGGCGAATGATTCTTTTTATTTTTTATTTGATGGGTTGGTACCCACGTGTCAAATCTTTTTATCTTTTATAATATGTAATTGACTAATAATATGATATTGTCTCATCCTAACTTCATTATCTTTCTAACACTTGATAGATTTCTTTGCTTTGTTCCTGAGATTAAATCTCTTAACCCTTTGATTTAAGAATATTTTATTACCTACCTGTATGGTGGCCACTTTAGTGTGAAATTATTATTTATATCACTAATCATTATCATACACATGCCAATCATAATTACATTTCCTAACTAATCCCCTTCCTTTTCCAACCTTTTCACAATATGATTGGGTTCAGCTCACTGACATCAATCAGATGCAAAGCAAGGTCTGTCGTTTCGATGTGTACCGCCCGATACGGGCGGTACGTACCGGTCCGACAGGTTATCGGTACGCGGACCGTCCGGTACCAGGCGGTACGACCGGTTTTCAACTTGTAGCAGTGCACTGTAGTACTACAGTGCTCGATACACCTGGTGTGTACCGCTCGATACACCCATATCGTATCGTACCGAACCTAGGTCGAAACTCCGGTACAGTACGATATTATGGACCTTAATGCAAAGCTTCATTATTGTATTACGGCCAACCAAATTTACAATCTTTACATCTTAATCTAACAAGTCAACAATGTGGATTGAATTTAGGCAACTCTTATGATATGTTCTCAGTGTCAGTATCGTCTCTCTGCAAGGTTTGATCACACTTATCTATCATGATAGGTTTTGGGATCATCCTCTTGCTCTCCTGGCCTGTTCTCTACCTTGTGCTCTACCTGTACTGATGTTATGCATGATGTGGTGCCGATGCCTCATCCGTCCCACCTTTATGGGAGGATAGATATTGCGGTCAACGACCGCTCTCATTCATTTCATCTCGCACAGATTTTGTCAAACTAGTCTTCTTTTGAAAGCTACAAACGGGGGGCATTTATTGTCTCTCCTTCAGCCAGTAGACGCCAGTTCGAATGGATTTGTATGGTACGACGGTGGCTCCTCAAAACAGTATTCAAAGATCAAGCGAAGACAAAACGATCCAAGAAAGACATCAGACTCTGCGATGAATGCGAGAGAGGCACAGTTGCTGCACGCAGAGTGAAGGAATGTTTTGACCACGACTCATCCGTACGCCTCAGTGGAAATTTGCGCATCATGTCGGCCTATTCATTAACAGTACTTCCGTATATAAATGTGTTCTTGTTGTACATTTGTGGCTCCAGGAACAGCAGAAGACCGGACGTCGAAGCTTTTGGTGTGGCACCAACCAAGAGATGGTCTAATTCTTTGCAGGATGCAATTACACTGACTGTTCACCCATCATAGATCGTCGATTCCGAATCGAAATCACCTTTTTCAATTTTTAATTTTTCTTTTTTAAAAATATCCCTTCAATTAATTATTTATTAAACTATTGGAAGGGACATATTTATCGTTTGAAAGGACTTATGATCATCGATTCGGAACCGTTGACCCGATTTGACTTCTGAGGATGATCGGTTCAGTGATCAGATCTGCTGTAAGGAACCATTCTGGCCTGGAACTTAGTCTGGTTGGGCCATATTCCCACGATAGTATCACCTTGATGTATCTGACTCAGCTGCCCGTAATAGTAGACTAAAGAAGAACATCACCGAGCAGAGTAAGCTTAGAACAAAGATTGTAGTCAGTACCTGTTGACCACAAATAAAGCTCATGGTTGCAATTAAGGCCTATCGATTGCAAATTAGGCATTTAAGTCAGTGATATACTAGAAAATGAAATTTTTCTCCCATCATGCATTTAACAGAACAGTTCGAGTAACTTTTGTTGATCTACTATCTACATGACAAACAAGCAAACTACCGTACAAACTTGTGATGACCTGCCATATTAAGAATAATCTATTTCCAAGTTCCTGTTGATTCCTTCCATTCCAAGACAAAAAAAAAAAAAAAGTCTCCAAAACACCTTCACAAGGGCAATTGTTCTACTTTGCTTCCTTTGTAAGCTTGTATTAGATAATCAGAGGCAGAGTAGAGTAATTCAACCTGTGAGATGCTTCAATGCAATTGGCCGAGCTTTTTTTATGACAATATTGATAGTATTAAGAATAGGCGAAGAGTTAGCTGAGCCGAGTTGTATAATCTACAAAGGTTGAAGTTCTTGTTCAGGAAGAGGTGAATCCACTGGCCTGTATTGCCCAGGCCGTTTGTTCCGTCTCCAGATGTACCACACCAAGAGGGTCGTAAAGCTGAGTAAAATCACCATTGATACTCCCACCAGAAGTGCAACTGTATGCCTTTGCCACCAGGTTCTACACATCATAAATTAAATCTCGAATTAGGATAAGAAAATAGGAACTTGAATCTTTCATATAGATGAAAAAGGCTCCGATTTATTAGAAGCAGAGCACAAACACAATAAGAGAACACTGGAAGAAATTGAACAGCTTCATTAAAGTTAAATAAAGCATCCGGATACTCCAGAAAGGATAACCCACTATTAAACGAGATAAACAGAAGTTAATGGCATGTCAATTGTGAATTTTTCATAAACTAGATTAGTTTCACCCAATAAAACTTTTACTCTTCACGTATGGCATTGCTTTATTCTTTTTTTTTATGTGGGCAAAACAACTCAATATTAGACACAATCTTTCAGCAAACTCACGATAGAATATGCTCAAACACAAAATACCAATGGAAGCTAGTGGCTTTCAACTAAAATCAGCAAGAGAAACAAGTCTAGTATACTTATATGAGGATCGGGAACTCATTTATTTCTTGGATAACATTGTAGGACCTACCCAAGATATTATGTAGGATATCTATCTACTTGCAACAACTAGATATCAAGAAGCATATTACAAGGTTAACTTTGACAATATAATGTCATGCTGCCTAATCATTTCCCCAGAAAACCAGAAGGAACTTATTATTAATAAGTGAACAAGTTCTTTGCTTGCAATTGCTAGTACAGTGGACCAACATAGGGAAAACAATAAAAAAGACTAGGAGATGAACAAAATGATGACCAAGAGTATCAGTACCTTCTTGATGGAGGCTCAACATTCCATTCAACCAACTGATAACTTCCAAAATCTTCCGGAAGGTGAACTCGATGCTCAGTTAAACGAGATATTATATCCTGTGAATTAATATTTTTGCTTTAAGTTGAAAGTCCTAATATGTAAACCTTCTAAAATGCCAGAAAGCATATTACCATCACTGTGGTATTAGAAAAGAAATTAGAAGATCCAGCTGGAAAGATTGACCATCTCATCAGGGTGCCATTTCCCTCGCTTGTTATATTTATTAAATGAACCTGTAAACAAGTAAATTCAGCTTTCAACTAATACAGGGATGACAAAAAAACGAGTACTTTAATATCTTGCAACCATCTATCACAAACTAGAGAAAGTCTATCAATAACACATTGAAGATTGTATCAAGAGTGGGTCCTGTCTAATCATTCAAATCAGGCACTTCTACCTTGAAACAACTAGAATTTAATGGTCGATTGGGAGACTCGACAAGTGGGGCTTTTTCCAAGATACAAAGAAAGAACAAGCTTAATCTTACCTGATTTTTATCAACTTCTAACTCGTGTGCGATTAGCTCTGCTAGTTCCTCTGTGTGGGGCAACAGCTTGGCATACGTAATATTCAAAGTCATATCAAAGGTAATATGCCCAATTTCAAAATGATCTGAAAAAAATAAGAATCAAAGCAAACCTATGTTATTTTCTCACAGGAAATAATTCATTTTCTAGCCTACAAGCTATGCTTAGACAACATATCCTACTTGCTTGCAACTAATAACAATCTTGAAAACCTTCTGACTTCAATTCTAAAGCCACTGATTAACTTGAATCTTCACTTGCATAAATATAAGATGATCAAGTGTTCTTCAGGAAACAAGCATCAGCACCAAACAAAAGTGTATTTTGTTACACAAAATAGATAAGTCTGATGCTTAAGCTAAATAGCTCAGGAAAGATGAAGGCCTGTGGATATCTTATGAATGAGATCACAAAATTTCCATAGTTATGGACCTTTGACCAATGTGCAATTTAAAATGCCACAAGCTATTAAAAGAGTAAAACATAATGAGATAGGATGAGCCTGAAAAGTGAAGACAGAGACATTGGATAAAGAATGAAATTCGACTTTATAAGGACCACTATGGAAAGGTGAAAGCAGGAAAAATAGAAGAAATCATGAGCAAGGATATTTATATGCTTGTCATAGGATATGAAGCACTTAAAAGGAACAGGAGGTGAGAAAATGGAGAGTATCAACCATGAAATTTGCAAGCGATAATGCAGCTAATAGCTATTATCTGTGCCAAAAAGAAGATTTGTTGTATTATTATCTCAAGAACTAGGAGACTAGAATCTAGAGTCCATATCTTCAAATATGTATATAGACCAAGGTTCACTGTACCACGATGTACTATCTGGTACAGGAAGTATGTGTTGATCTGACAACGGACCAGTACGAGCGGTATATATCAATTTGTTGGTACACCTCACCGTACCGTGTGTCAGTATACCATTACAGTTTAATACGTACCATACCGAAAGCTGGTCGGTACATCGGTACGAACTAGTAAGGCGAACTAGGATATATAACTTGCAAATGTAATTTTAGTTTTATTGATCTTGAAATATTTTTAACTAACAAGCAAGGCTCTAATTTTCATCTGAATGGATGTGTCTAAAGTACAGCAACATCCAAATTGCATATAAACCAGTTAGTAAGATATTATTGCAGAATGGAGACATATGGAAGCCCAACTAAGCTAACATAACCATCTTTACCCAGATATATACTATTAGCACCATGCTTTAAGGTGTCACTCAAAAGTTCAAACTTTTCGGCAAAAAGTTTCTTAAAGTTGAAAACTACAAGCTATCACAAATTACAGTCATAATGGAAAGGAAGAAAAAACAAAATTTGGCACTTGATGCCAAACATGACAATTTTAGATCTTAACGTTTTGATGGTATACTTATATCTTAACACCCAATATCTAATCAGCAAGAAACCCCAAAACACAAGTGCTAATATCAGCTTTTGTGTTAATTTCAGTAGGAATTTTCAACTATCAAAGTTCCTAGTCCACCTAATTGTGACATTGTAATCTAATCATTATGCTGTATTTTAAAATGATATTGGCTAGAGAGAAAACAATATCATAGTAACAACCTCAAAATATCCAAAATTCATCATTGACACTTGTAAAAATAAAATGAGGTAACATAAAAGAAATTCAGAAAATGATCTTACAGCATCTCTAAATGCTATAAATGCTTCTTCTGGTAGATATGCGTATGTGGTTCCACTATCCAACACTGTGCCATGTCTGCTATCAAATATCTTTGGATCTAACTGCAGCGGCTTACCATCCACGTCTATTTCCTTCAGCTCAATATTGTAGTATGGGCTGTTGCCATCCCGAGACAAGTAAATCTGGGAAATGTATCATATGGATATGCAGAGAAACTCTAAAGTTTGATTACTCCAATAAATGAAGATATGCCATACCTGCGAACAGGATCTGATCGGGAAAAAACCATGTCAGGAGGTGGAGTTATCTCACCAAGAACCATGGCACCTCCACCAATATCCATCCCCCCATAGCATAAAGAAAATGAATCATTAATCACACCCTTTTCGACGAGCTGGTCCATTATACTGAGCTGCCCACGGCCGAGCCCAATTATGCCATCAGCATGTTGACTAAACAAATCACCAGTTTCAGAATTTTCACAGCCAAAAACAGCACGCTGAGGTTTAAGTTCACTTTCTTTTCCAAATGATATGAAGTCCTCACCAAGCACACCACTGCTGGAGCTCATTTCAGCATATTGCCTCTCATAAACACACTGCTTTTGCTCATTATCACAGGTACAAGCAACATTGCATTTTACAGGTTCATATGTGCTTGACAAATCAGGTTGAAATCTTGGGTCCTAGATATGAAAAAAATAAGAATCAAAGCAAACCTATGTTATTTTCTCACAGGAAATAATTCATTTTCTAGCCTACAAGCTATGCTTAGACAACATATCCTACTTGCTTGCAACTAATAACAATCTTGAAAACCTTCTGACTTCAATTCTAAAGCCACTGATTAACTTGAATCTTCACATAATAATAAGCAGAAGACAGACATTTACCAAATAGAACACTAGGAGAAGGAGCTGGTGAGTCATTCATTGTTGCATGTGTGTTTTCTGAAGGTGCAGGTGAAGGGACTCCACCAATATGCAATCTCTCCCATAATACAGAACAGTTGGTCTTCCAAAATCCAATCTTTTCATTCTGACGGTCATAACTTACCAGAGTATTGCGAACAATAATACCTGTCAGAAGAATCAATTAATATATAATTAATGAAAATGAAACATCATTTAACATTTCAGATATAATTATGTTGTAAAAAACGAAATGAAGCTGACATAACCAAATTTTACTAAACTATGTGAATTCTGTAAATATGATGCCGTACCCCCCAAAAGTGTTGTCATGTCTTTTCCATTCTGAAAGATTCCCAAGCAATAAGCACCACTAACCTTCGAATGCTTTATTTTGGAGGGAAAAAGAGAGAGAGAGAGAGAAAGAGAGAACATATCAGTTAATCAAATTGATAGTTGCGCATTAAAAAGCAATACGATAACAACTATACAATAAACTATGGACACAATATTTATCCATTATATTAACGACGTCTAATGAATTTGTAGTGATGTGTACCCGGAACAAGTAGTTCTCTGGTGAAAGTGACAGGTTTTCTCCATTGCCAAATACCATCTCGACCTTTGGGAAGAACTTTGAGAGTTCAGAGACATCACTGGGAACAGTTCAAGATGGTTTCTAGTGAGCAGACAGTTGACGAGAGATTTATATGTTTGACAAGCTTCTAGTTATGATATGGCAACAATACCTTCCAGCACCAGAAAAGCAGATATCCTTGTAATTTGGATCCGGTCCAGGAATTTGCTTAAGAGATAGCTTACTCATGATCTGTATGATTCGAAAAAATTCAAGAATCAATCAGTTAAATTGCATAAATATAAGATGATCAAGTGTTCTTCAGGAAACAAGCATCAGCACCAAACAAAAGTGTATTTTGTTACACAAAATAGATAAGTCTGATGCTTAAGCTAAATAGCTCAGGAAAGATGAAGGCCTGTGGATATCTTATGAATGAGATCACAAAATTTCCATAGTTATGGACCTTTGACCAATGTGCAATTTAAAATGCCACAGGCTATTAAAAGAGTAAAACATAATGAGATAGGATGAGCCTGAAAAGTGAAGACAGAGACATTGGATAAAGAATGAAATTCGACTTTATAAGGACCACTATGGAAAGGTGAAAGCAGGAAAAATAGAAGAAATCATGAGCAAGGATATTTATATGCTTGTCATAGGATATGAAGCACTTAAAAGGAACAGGAGGTGAGAAAATGGAGAGTATCAACCATGAAATTTGCAAGCGATAATGCAGCTAATAGCTATTATCTGTGCCAAAAAGAAGATTTGTTGTATTATTATCTCAAGAACTAGGAGACTATAATCTAGAGTCCATATCTTCAAATATGTATATAGACCAAGGTTCACTGTACCACAATGTACTATCTGGTACAGGAGGTATGTGTTGATCCGACAACGGACCAGTACGAGCGGTATATATC
>LVTN01000047.1:76328-119266 GCA_001649415.1 Musa itinerans | reverse complement strand
ATAATTTAAATTTTATTTTTATATGTGAATCATAAGAAATAAATATTATAATTTTAAAAATAAAATAAAAATAAAAATTAAATTATTTCTTATTAGGAGAGTCCATTGCCGATGGGGCTCTCGCTCCCTCATTCTTCACTTAGGTAGTTGGAGGATTAAGGAGAGAGATTCATTCACGAGAGAATCTTTCTAGCATCCTATTTTTTAATCAATTTTTATTTATATTTTAATTTTTTTGATATTAGAATAATTATAACTTGTATGATGCATATTAATATTTTAATTTTAAAATTTTATTATTAATAAATAATGATAATTGAATTATGATGTTAAAATGATTAATTAATTTAATAATAGTTTTAATTTATTTAATTAGTCATATTTATATTTCAATAAATTATATATAAATTTTTATGATTTAATTATTTTTAAATTTTGAATCATGAACCTAAATTAGTTAATTTATGAAAAAAAATATTTGAGATTAATTATTATTTTATAATATTTTTAAAGTATATTTTAAAATAATAAACTTTAATTTAATAAAAAAGGTTAAATTAGGGTTTGACTTAAGTTGAGTTGATTCACTAGACCAGCCCATATGTCAAGGTATGACCCAATATATGTGGTTAGGTATGATTTAACCTATATGATTATGTATAACCTGGCTCATGTAATTAGTATCGGTCTAACCCATATGGTTATGCATGACCCAACCCATATAATCATATACAACTCAACTCATATGGTTAAGCATGACCCAACTTATATGACCAAGGATAGTCCAATTCATGTGGTTATGAATGATTTAACGCATGTGACGATGTATCACCAAATCTATGTGGCTAAATATACTCCAACTCATATGGTTATGTATAACCTAGCTCATGTTGCCATATACAACATAGCTCATGTTGCTAGACGTGAATTAACCCATGTAACTAAGTATAGCATAACTCATATGGCCAAGTGCGACTAGACTCGTATGGATGGGGCATACCTAACTCATATTGCTAGACACGATTCAACCCACGAGTAAAACGATGCCTAATTTAATGATAAGACTCAGCCTAACTCGTGAGTGAGACTCAGCATAGCCCACATAGCTAGACTCGCCTAATTATACAACTAACATTGGATACATCGTCGCCCTTCTATTTAACTTGTTGTGAACCCAATCTATTACTTGGGATAAATATACGCACGTCAAATATTCAAGTGAGTCAGTGTAATTTAGACTTAGTACATGATAGTCCAATTTTTTATTTATTTATTGATTTGAGCTTGTTAGTTGAATAAATTAAATAGATTTAATTGATTCAAGTCGTTTCAATATGATTCAAAACTAACTTGACAAGCTTAAGCCCACTTGACCTAATTGAATTCAATCAAATCTAAATTAGATCAATCCATGATGATTCCAGATTGGTTCCATAATAATTTGAGATTAGCTTCAATTCAGTTATTCTAATTAGGGTTTGGGTTGATTAAAGACTTGAGAGATTATTCTAATTAGCTTCAAGTTAATTAAGAACTATTAAGAGATTAATGCCTTATATCTTTATGATTTAATGAACTTAAAAAAAATATTTTAAAATATTATTTAGAAATAATTAGTGATTTTCTCTTATTTTTAGTTAAATTAATGATATTAATATGATTATTATTGTATAGCACATGTGACTATGTTGAGTAGTTCACATTGGAAATACAAGTAATGAAAGGAGCTACGTCTATCAATATGTGGCACCACTAATGAACATAGTATATAAGTCATATATTAGGCATTGTCTCTTATACTACATTTTGGATGCATGTATGAATTGATGAATGTAATTGAATAATCTTTATTAACTATGTATTCTTGTCGAAAGCAAATAATGTGATTTACTTTTAGGATTAGTAGGCTGTTAGATGGTTCCACTATTTGTAATTGGAACAAACACGTCTTTACTTAGATATATGAGGTATACTATTCCATTCAAATATAAGTTCTCTTGGTCTATTGTTTTTCAGAAATTTATTAATTTGAATATATCTATTCATCCATTGTTATGATAGTACATCATCATTGGGTGTGATATATATATATTTATTTTACTATCATATATGTATTCATTTTATTATTACATAGGAGTGATTCATGATTTTGCTTTGATTATTCTTGTCCTTTTGATACATGAGTTTCATAATAAATTAATATATTATCATTTCATATTAAGTTATTAATATATATATATGTATTTTTTATGAGTATTAAAATTTAATTTTATTATTTTTCAAAGAATCTTATGAATATATGATTGTTGATATATGTTTATTTTATATTTATTTTTAGAATAATATACTACCTATCATGCTATTTTTTAGATGCATGTATGAATTGATGAATATAATTGAATAATCTTTATTAACTATGTATTCTTGTCGAAAGCAAACAATGTGATTTACTTTTAGGATTAATAGGTTGTTAGATGGTTTCGCTATTTGTAACTGCAACAAACACATCTTTACTTAGATATATGAGGTATACTAGTCCATTCATTATTAGGAGTGTAATATAAGTTCTCTTCGTCCATTATTTTCAGGAATTTATCATGTTCAATATATCTATTCATCCATAATTAGGATAGTACATCATCATCGGATGTGTGTTATCCTCTCTATACTCAGAGGAATACTGAGAGGAAAACTAATAGAGGAGATACAGAAATGACATTATGTTTTACGTCTACTGCATCAACGCACAGTTCATCAAAATCATGCAAATTAACAGATGACTATCATCTGCTGTCCCACTTCAGCAATCACAGCAACAGCAGAGAAACAACGACAGAGTAAAAGGCTCGTCATCTCTGCGCTACTCACGCAAAGAGTGTCATGCGAAGAGCAGAGATTTCACACATAAAATAACGTAAACTCAGTACGTTAACTTCCTAAAAGTAATCTGATAAGGGTAATAATTATGATAAGACCCCCGTGACATCAGCGGACGCCCCGCGTCTCTGACGAGCTGATAACGCCTGGCCAGCATGGGCCAAAATGACAATCGAGACCCATTAACGATCGCTCAGGCTCGTCTTCTCACGGCACACCAACAACAATGTCAGACGCCATCAGAGGTACGATCCTGCTCCCTGTGGACGGGCGCTCCAGGTACCACTAAGCTCCCGTATAAATACCCCCTTGTACTAAGCGCCAAGGAGGAGGCAGGAGAATCACTTCATTCCACATCACTAATTTGATCGTCGGAGGGGTCGGGCCGAGCTTCCGACCCGACCTGTGTGCAGGACCGAAGACGAAATGCTTCTCACCAGGCGCATAGGTGGAGAACTTCCTGAAGAAGTTCGAAGGATTCCCCGTCATTCAGACCCGAACCGAGCCGCGTCGACCCCAAGGCCACGGCTTAAAAGTGTTCGCACTAACACTAGACAAGAAAAAAAAGATGGACGGAGAGTCCACCAGCCTCTATCGCTTCCTCCTAGACATGCAAGACTGGTGTTGGGTCTGTTTGTTTGGCATGATTACCCCATCAGAGGTTGGTGGCCATTAGGTAAAGATATCATCGCATGGCTGATGATGTCAATGGATTGGGGTTGGAGAACGAGGTGTGTTCCTCCGAGGGAGAGTTCCCAGTGGTTATCGGCAGCCCCACTCAAAACGAATGACCCAATGAACACCTCTGCAAGATGGGGGGTTTGGGCTGCTCGACAGAAATGTCAGCTCGAGGTGACAATCCAACATGCGTTCTCGAATGGTTATTATTGTAATTTAACGGACAAGCCGCTTCAATCGAGAATTGACTATATTATTTTATAATTATATTATTTTATAAAAATATAATTGTAATTATAATTCTTTTCTCTCTTTTATATGCGGAGTGATGTGTTGAGTGAGTCATAAAAGAAAAGTAGAGACAACATAAAAAAAAGAAAACAAAAAAAGGGAAACAGGAAACTTCTTGGCACTGCAGCAGAGACGGTGGTGAAGTTCCAATTTTTATTGGCCACGACGAGTAGAAAAGCGGCCATTATTGGACTCTGGTCAGCTCCTCGATTCATCCATTCTTTAACTACAACAGCTCGCACACCGTGCTGGGTCTTTTCCTTCCTTTGACTCATACGAGGCTTCACCATCGATGGCCACCGAGCTTCATGTGCACCTTCTAATCTGCACTTCCAAGAACTCTACGGGAAACTTCCACTCCCACATATGGCTTGTTGTGTCCCCCAAGTCATGTCACGTTGACGATCATGATGTACGACATGTTCTTCTAATTACTACCACCAAGCTTCATAATGTTCACCACTCGAGTAGATTCAGGAATCCCAGAATCCAAAAGCTCCCATCTCTCATCGTCTTAGAATTAATTCTATGCAATCTCGAATCTCACTAACTTCATAGATATCAAATCTATATCCGAATTCATCTCAAGCACCAATTAAAAGATACTAAAATTAAATACGACTTAACGAGTCAAGCTGCCGACCTGACGAGTCAACGGGTCGGCCTCCAGTTTGGTGCACATGCACCGGCGGCGAACCAAATCGATCCGGCATTTTTAATGGGTGAGACTCGGTTCATCTCAGCGACCGCCGCCCACCTTCAGTATGGATCGGCCTTTAGCTTAAGAGATCCTGACCAATTGGAAGACAGGATCGGCTTCCTATGTGTATGGCTACGCTCTCAAGTCCTTTGCCATCGGTGCAACCCCGGGAGCTGACTTAGTTTATCCGAGAGCCACCTTCTTAGCACTTAGCTTTGCCCTCGTGGGACGGCATCCTTCTACAGGATGCAGTAAATGTGATCTAAGATTCCAAGGATTAGCTATTTCTTTTCGTTTCATGAGGAGAATCTGTCCCCATCGTTCCTTAATCGAACCGACCGCCAAATACGGCAGGCGAACCGGGTTCGATGTTGTGGTACCAGCATTATTTCAGCTGTTCAAGAGGAGATATAAATTGAGGAACAGTTTGAAGAGCGAGTGTTGACGGAAACAAGAATTGATTCCGATAAAAGCTAAGCTCGTTACATGAAGTCGCCATTGGACGGTTCTAAACATATAATCACAGGTCTAAAATCATATCGGCTGAGTTAAATTAGCCAAAAGATTCTACTGTTACTCAACATAGCGAGACTAAGGGAAGGTCGAATATCTAATGATCTTTCACCTTTTTTTCTCTATTTTTGGTTTTTAGGGAGAAATGGGCGTCCGCGTTCTGATACGGCCGCCCGGTCGGCGGGTGCCGGTCTTCCTCAGTTCCCAGAGCGGTGCGGTGACCACATGGGGAGGGCGGGGCTGAAGTGGGCGGAGACGACGCGGGAGTCGAGCAGCTCCAGGATGGGCGGGAAGCTGACGCAGCGCGGCACCTTGTACTGGTTGATGGACGCCCCCCTCGATATGGCGTAGTCCATCAGCTCCTCGAACGTGCCCCCACGCACCACCCGTATCTCCAGCGGTCCGATGGAGCCGTCCGCCACCCGGCTTTGCCGGTACACCGAGTTCAGAGCCTCCTCCATCGCTAGGCAGCACCGCTCCATCACCCCGTCCCGAGCCAGCGCACCCACGCCCTCTGCCGCCGAGGCCGACTTGTCCTTGGCCAGCAGCTCCCAGTAGATGACGTAGTGCCCCGGGATGGCTTTCGTGTCCGCGTGGCTCGTGTACTCCACCACGCTAGCGGAATACGGCCGGAGCAGCGCCGACGCGCTTTCGACCGCCTTTTGCAGCTCCGATTCGTCGGTCTTGTCTGACTCGATGCTCAGTGCGGGTTCGATGTTGTGGTACCAGCATTATTTAGGCTGTTCAAGAGGAGATATAAATTGAGGAACAGTTTGAAGAGCGAGTGTTGACGGAAACAAGAATTGATTCCGATAAAAGCTAAGCTCGTTACATGAAGTCGCCATTGGACGGTTCTAAACATATAATCACAGGTCTAAAATCATATCGGCTGAGTTAAATTAGCCAAAAGATTCTACTGTTACTCAACATAGCGAGACTAAGGGAAGGTCGAATATCTAATGATCTTTCACCTTTTTTTCTCTATTTTTGGTTTTTAGGGAGAAATGGGCGTCCGCGTTCTGATACGGCCGCCCGGTCGGCGGGTGCCGGTCTTCCTCAGTTCCCAGAGCGGTGCGGTGACCACATGGGGAGGGCGGGGCTGAAGTGGGCGGAGACGACGCGGGAGTCGAGCAGCTCCAGGATGGGCGGGAAGCTGACGCAGCGCGGCACCTTGTACTGGTTGATGGACGCCCCCCTCGATATGGCGTAGTCCATCAGCTCCTCGAACGTGCCCCCACGCACCACCCGTATCTCCAGCGGTCCGATGGAGCCGTCCGCCACCCGGCTTTGCCGGTACACCGAGTTCAGAGCCTCCTCCATCGCTAGGCAGCACCGCTCCATCACCCCGTCCCGAGCCAGCGCACCCACGCCCTCTGCCGCCGAGGCCGACTTGTCCTTGGCCAGCAGCTCCCAGTAGATGACGTAGTGCCCCGGGATGGCTTTCGTGTCCGCGTGGCTCGTGTACTCCACCACGCTAGCGGAATACGGCCGGAGCAGCGCCGACGCGCTTTCGACCGCCTTTTGCAGCTCCGATTCGTCGGTCTTGTCTGACTCGATGCTCAGTAGCACGTTCTTCCGGCGGACGAACCGGAACTGCGGTGCCGCGTTGTAGAACCCGTTCACCCGCAGGATGTCTCCCACGCGATACCGGTTAAGCCCGGCGTAGGTGGTGATCACCAGCTCGTACTCCTTCCCCACCTCCACGTCCGCTAGGTCCACCAGCTGGGCCTTGTCCCTCCCGGGGCGGTGGCTTTGGCCGTCTCCGCAGTCGCCGTGAGGGAGGAACTCGAAGTAGGCCATGTTAGGCATGATGGTATAGGAGACCTCGGCGGGATCGCACATGGGTTTAAGATTGAGCCCGAAGTAGCACTCCGAGGACGCGTACATGGTGCACGCCATGGGAAGGCCTCCGCTATAGTATCTTTTTTTCTCTATTTTTGGTTTTTAGGGAGAAATGGGCGTCCGCGTTCTGATACGGCCGCCCGGTCGGCGGGTGCCGGTCTTCCTCAGTTCCCAGAGCGGTGCGGTGACCACATGGGGAGGGCGGGGCTGAAGTGGGCGGAGACGACGCGGGAGTCGAGCAGCTCCAGGATGGGCGGGAAGCTGACGCAGCGCGGCACCTTGTACTGGTTGATGGACGCCCCCCTCGATATGGCGTAGTCCATCAGCTCCTCGAACGTGCCCCCACGCACCACCCGTATCTCCAGCGGTCCGATGGAGCCGTCCGCCACCCGGCTTTGCCGGTACACCGAGTTCAGAGCCTCCTCCATCGCTAGGCAGCACCGCTCCATCACCCCGTCCCGAGCCAGCGCACCCACGGCCTCTGCCGCCGAGGCCGACTTGTCCTTGGCCAGCAGCTCCCAGTAGATGACGTAGTGCCCCGGGATGGCTTTCGTGTCCGCGTGGCTCGTGTACTCCACCACGCTAGCGGAATACGGCCGGAGCAGCGCCGACGCGCTTTCGACCGCCTTTTGCAGCTCCGATTCGTCGGTCTTGTCTGACTCGATGCTCAGTAGCACGTTCTTCCGGCGGACGAACCGGAACTGCGGTGCCGCGTTGTAGAACCCGTTCACCCGCAGGATGTCTCCCACGCGATACCGGTTAAGCCCGGCGTAGGTGGTGATCACCAGCTCGTACTCCTTCCCCACCTCCACGTCCGCCAGGTCCACCAGCTGGGCCTTGTCCTTCCCGGGGCGGTGGCTTTGGCCGTCTCCGCAGTCGCCGTGAGGGAGGAACTCGAAGTAGGCCATGTTAGGCATGATGGTATAGGAGACCTCGGCGGGATCGCACATGGGTTTAAGATTGAGCCCGAAGTAGCACTCCGAGGACGCGTACATGGTGCACGCCATGGGAAGGCCTCCGCTATAGTATTCCAGGGTGGGGATGTACTGCGCCATGGCACCCGTCACGATCACGTCCAGGTACTTGGTGTTGGGCCAGATACGTGTGATGATTCCCGCCCAGTCACCCTTGGAGCACTCGACCGCGATCAACCGGGCAAGCTCCGGGTCCGGTTTCAGAAGCTCGGAGACCGCGGCGCGGACGGAGGGGTCGGTGATCTTGACGGTGAGCGCCCCGACCGCGATGTCCTGAGCTCGATATGGCGTAGTCCATCAGCTCCTCGAACGTGCCCCCACGCACCACCCGTATCTCCAGCGGTCCGATGGAGCCGTCCGCCACCCGGCTTTGCCGGTACACCGAGTTCAGAGCCTCCTCCATCGCTAGGCAGCACCGCTCCATCACCCCGTCCCGAGCCAGCGCACCCACGCCCTCTGCCGCCGAGGCCGACTTGTCCTTGGCCAGCAGCTCCCAGTAGATGACGTAGTGCCCCGGGATGGCTTTCGTGTCCGCGTGGCTCGTGTACTCCACCACGCTAGCGGAATACGGCCGGAGCAGCGCCGACGCGCTTTCGACCGCCTTTTGCAGCTCCGATTCGTCGGTCTTGTCTGACTCGATGCTCAGTAGCACGTTCTTCCGGCGGACGAACCGGAACTGCGGTGCCGCGTTGTAGAACCCGTTCACCCGCAGGATGTCTCCCACGCGATACCGGTTAAGCCCGGCGTAGGTGGTGATCACCAGCTCGTACTCCTTCCCCACCTCCACGTCCGCTAGGTCCACCAGCTGGGCCTTGTCCCTCCCGGGGCGGTGGCTTTGGCCGTCTCCGCAGTCGCCGTGAGGGAGGAACTCGAAGTAGGCCATGTTAGGCATGATGGTATAGGAGACCTCGGCGGGATCGCACATGGGTTTAAGATTGAGCCCGAAGTAGCACTCCGAGGACGCGTACATGGTGCACGCCATGGGAAGGCCTCCGCTATAGTATTCCAGGGTGGGGATGTACTGCGCCATGGCACCCGTCACGATCACGTCCAGGTACTTGGTGTTGGGCCAGATACGTGTGATGATTCCCGCCCAGTCACCCTTGGAGCACTCGACCGCGATCAACCGGGCAAGCTCCGGGTCCGGTTTCAGAAGCTCGGAGACCGCGGCGCGGACGGAGGGGTCGGTGATCTTGACGGTGAGCGCCCCGACCGCGATGTCCTGAGAGAGCTCCTGCCAGTGGAGCTGGAGGAAGCGGATGGCACGGAGGAGGCCGGAGGCAAAGACGGCGCCCACGCGTAGTACGTCGTGGCGCTGGAGGAGGCCGCAGAGCATCTGCGCGTACATGCTCTGGAACGCGTCGGCGCAGAGGATGGCTGCCGTGGGGCTGGTGTAGACGTTGTACGGGTCGTAGGGACGGCTCTTGAAATGCTCACTCTTGTAGTAGCTCGTCAGCACCGGCCGCGCCGTCAGCCCGCCGGGCGTCTTTGTCTCCGACTTCACGAAAAGGAAGTAGAGCCCCTTCCCCTTGTCCAGTCCAGGCACGTAACTGTTCCATTGCCGAAAGAGTAAGATTATCAAATATATTTCTTCACGAATTTGACGTACCGATCTTCTAATTTATGCTCAAGCGAGAAGGGAGAGAAGCAAAATACGGATACTCACAGGTTCATTACAGGCATAAGAAGGCTGTAAAGGAGCTGCCTGCGATCGAGCTCTTCTTTGATGGTGGGCATCAGCTTCCTCTCCCCCGCCGACGTCCCGGAGCTTTAAATTAAAGCCAAATAAGATCCCAATCGTACATGTTGGTACGCATTAAACACTATGTTACACCACCAGCAAAGATGAAAGATCAACTGTACCTGGTGAGGAACTCCGAGATGGGATGGGCGGAGAGGATGGCAGAGCGGTCGCCATTAGCGATCCTCTGGATCTCCGGCTGCAGGTCCTCGTAGGTGACCACGGGGACCTTGGCCTTAAAGGTGGCACGGTCGGTGACGCCGCCGAGGCCGTACCTCCGGAGGTACTCCGTCTCGGCGTTGCGCGTCAATATCTCCGCCAGCACCTTCTCCTGCACCGCGTCAGCGTTCGTGGTCATCTCCTCTATGAACCGCAGCTTCTCAGCGTCCTTCTCGTTGGCCGCCGGCCCGAGCTTGGAGGGGTTCGCCTTAGTGGGAACAACAGTCTCCACGGCCATTTTCACCCTTCGTTTACAGCACCGTGGATGGATTTGGAAGCAGGAGTGGTGGATGATCAAGCAGCACAAGAGGAGGATAAGGAGGCTTGGGAGCTCAACACAAGGGATGGAGGGCGCTGTGGCCACGGCGGGGGGCAAGCGTTTTATAGGCGAACTGCTGCATTAGATGGGGAAGGGTCCACCGGAACGGACGGACGAGCCGCGTCAGGGCGTGTAGGTCCATGGAGCGACACCGCAGGCCGCGCGGTCGCGTCGGGATCCGGACATCGCCCGACATGCGGGGCCCCGTCGGCCGCGCGCCAGCTCGGCACTTATGGTCGCCCCCGACACGTGGCGAGCCGAGGAGTCCCAGGCTGGCGGACGCGACAGTGACCCCCCGCCGGTGGGCGGGGCAGCCCAGCGCCGGCGCCTTATGAGGTAGCATGTGAGGGCTTGATCGCTACATCACCGACGCCTCTGGACTCCGTTGTTGCATGGCTCATGTGCGTGGTCTATGCAAGGAAGGAAAGTTGTATAGATAACGTGACTAGTTGACAGGCTCTTGGGGTCATGCCATTTTAGGCTACATGGCCGGCGGTGTCCCTTCTAGTACTGAATTCTTAGTACTAAATGAAGGGTTTCTGAGAAGATTCTGCAGCTGAGAAGCATAATAAATGGATAAAACAACAGCAGGATCGATCCAGGACTGCCATTCCAGATGAGATGAGCGAATTGATTACTCGAATTCAAAGGGAAAACCATCGACAGATGAGGAGATGAGGCATCGCACATGTCCAACCCATAAGCTACGACAGGAAATGCGTTGGGAGTGTCGATGGCCTATGCCTAATAAAGACAATGTTGAGAGCTACATAGAAGGTTCACGCTGGGGACGGTCCCATCGCGGAAGCTGCCATTGCGACTGTAAGCGATGCGAACACGAAGATCTACAAAAGGACCTAACAATCTTCTCTTGGTTCTTATTTAGCTGCGTCCAAGCTAGCCATCTTTGTGAGTAGTCTCGATGCGGCACGTAGCGTTAAGCACGTCGTCGACATCCTCGAAAGCAGCTGGTAGAAGGCTAATGGTGTTGCACTCATTTCATGGCTATCAATTAAACAGGTGAGTGTCGAACAAGAGGCCACCTAACAGCAGCAGATAAAGATACGTGTCCCTGTTACGAGACTTTGGCATGGTCTTGCGAGCTCCATGGAAGTTAGGTTCCTGTATCTCTTTCGGAAACCTACACCGCAAAAGATCGAACACCTACCATCCAAGTTGCCGGAGCACAAGAGCTCTGCGTCGGCAAGATATGTTAGCCGGCCTCGCAAGATTCTGGCACTTGTAAACGAATTAAAGTCAAATGTTTTGCTTTCATTTCGTCCCGTCAAGGCAAATCTGAGCTGACAAAACACGATCCCACACAGAAAGACCAGCGTGATATCTGATTCAAACCATCTCCTAACATCACCTTGGCATGACAGAGCTGACAACTCACGGAAGCGTCGTCGCCATGTCACTGTAGCATTTCCACTTGTGATGGAATGGACTCAAACGGGCACGGCATCTTTGTATCTGACGGAGTGCATCGGGCCTACTCCTGTACACATATAAAAGATAGGACTCGAATATATCTAGGACGCATACGTAGAGTGCTTTTCTAGGGCTGTAGCTCAACAACTGTACCTCACCATGCCCGCTCCACAGACTCAGCCTACCGCAGAGAGGGCCTGAGACCATGGTCCATCGAGACAGTGATGCATGTAGATGCAAGCAACACCTCCATGCCCGTGTGTCGCCATAAATGCAACCTCAGATCCATGGCTTGGGCGCAAGGACCTGATGGGTCATGTAGTGATTGTTTAATCATTTGGATTTACTGGGGGGTCCCGGTCATATGCTTCTTGGTCTCCCCAAGCGCTGACCACCACAATCACGGGCCAGCCAGTCTCCTCGGTCACCAGCTGAATCCGACTGTCTCTGTGATGACATATTTCAGTGCTTGCCTGCTGAAGAAGCAGAAGACCTTAAAATGTGAGCCCAAGCACTGGCCATTTCCCAGGCCAAAAGTAAAGTTGAGGCATGATGGTTTCGGATCATTTGAAAACCTGTGTCTCATCAGAATCTTGCCGGAAGACGATCTGCTTGAAACGAGCAAGACTGAGTTCACGGTTTGCAGGGATCAGTCTGTGTTGCTCTAGCCTTTAGGTCTCATCATGAGGAAAGTTGCCTATCTTTTATATTTATTTCTCTTTATCTGCTAAAGAGATTCTGTGCTTCCACTCCAAGATCGACCCATCTGTCTCACAAGCACGAAGCTTCATGTTTCCTTCTTAGAGAGAGAAGGGGAGGACTTATAACTCACATGGTGGAAGACTGTGCTTTCATTTTTCACTGACCACTTGTGACGGTGACAGACATTTAAAAGTTTGATCTTACGCACTTGTAGTATTCTTCTTCTTCTTCTTCTTCACGACCATCATCTTTATGCACCTTGCTTCGCAGTATGCAAGTGTCGTGGCCGTATTCGATCTTAAACGTATACATACTCTACATCAGCACGGAGGATAGGATGGTTCAGCAGAACAGGAAGAACGTAGGAATCGGATGTTGTTAGGTTATGCATGATTACAGGCTCACGCATGCAATGAGCGGCTTCTCACAGACCAAAAGACAAGACTCTCTCAAGTACCCTTAAAGTTGTTGGGAGTGGCCTTCTTGCCATTAGAGCTTCCCAGGTTTTAAGATGCTGCCTCCCCTGTGACGCGAGGCACGAGACACATGGGAGAACCCAACGCTGGCTGCTCACCTTTGCCTCAGGTAAAAGCCATCTCAGAAAAGGCCGCGACAAAGACAGTGACTGAGGAGTTGTGCCTTTTGTTTCCCAAGTGCATGTCCTGAGACTCGGAAGATAGGGTATGAGATGGTTCGACGGAAGAGGAAGAACGCAGGAATCCGCAACCGGATTCCCATATTGGCCATGACATGGTATCCAACACACGAACCAAGATTAATCAGCATAAACGAAACGAACCATGGGAACGCAAGCCCATGATCGAGGGCCTCGCCTGCACCACCCACACCCGCTGTCGAGGACGCCGCCGGCGAGGAAGCTTCGACCGTTGAACGGGTGTCTTCGTGGGCTTGAGTTCAGCCTTAGGTTACGTCTCCTATGGTAACTTATCACCCTTCTAAAACTACCATGGATCATCTATTTGCCATGTTAGGCGGTATGAATATATACATAAGAGCATATTTGGAGCTTTGATCTGTTTGCTGTTGTTTTCATTTCAATAATACAATTGATATTGAAGATGTCAGACAGTTTATTAAAAGGTCCTGACTTCAATCCCATCTTCGTCACTAACCTAAACTCTTGTGACAATTTAGATCTGCTAAGAGAGATATTGCAAGGCTCTGTATCTACTCGTCTTATTTCACCAGTTTTTCTTTTTGGAAGAACCTGGGAAAAGATTAAAGACACCCTTCATTCTTTTTTATGACAGATCAAGAAGTCACCATCTACAGCTATTATCTAATAATGTGAGATCATTGAGGACTCACATATATCCATCAGGGCACGAAAGAATTGATGAACAGTTCACCAAACCATAAACATAAGAAAGAAGTAACTAAATTTCTTATTGATTCGTAACAGCTATAGAAAAATAAGTACCCCTCCGGTTTGTACACCAATGATGTGAAGCCACAGTCCTTGACACATCAGAGATATTGACTACCATCAGGAGACAAACATGATGCAACAGCAAGCATCACATTTTCATCCAACAGCCACAAAGATTTCATGTACGCTTCATAACAGGTATTCGGTAACCCGCAGCTATGATATGATTCATCAGAGCAATTTGATTCAACAACTCCCGTATCCTCTGTAAAATGAGAAAGATCATATACCCTTCAGAGTGAAACATCTCATCATCTTGTTCATAGTAGCAAAAACAAGCACAACCACATAAAAGGGAAAGGCTCAACCTTTTACTAAGTAAATAATATGCGAATGCTTCTGCAATCCACAAGCATCAGGTATCAAAGAGGATCCCCAGATGATCGATCATGACTCATTTAACCTCCGTGAGCTTTTCTTTCTTTTACTTATTTGTACATGACGATTAGGAGCATCTCTAATGCATAAACAAGCATTAACCTGATAGGAGTATCGCCCAAGAGTAAGGGTGGGCCAATCTTGCCATATGATGATTCTGCCAAATACAATTCCAGGTTCCTCAAAGACTAGGCCAATGACCTCACTAGATACGTGACTCATAATTCTGCAGTTGGCTATTTGCCACACAAGCAATTATTTTATGTAAATACTTACCTCATTATCTCATTAATTTTTCATTTACAATCTTAAGCCCAAAAAAATTCACAAACAGAATCAGCTTAATATATCGATTTGCTTCACTTTTAAGCCTAAGGAAAGCAATACAGCCCTTCGGTTTGTAACAAAACAATTAGTCATGTATAGCTCGTCTATGCTGAAATTTACTTCACACTATAACTTTAGCTACTTAATTGTGCCAATTACAGAAAGCCATTAGTACATAGAAACATCTTCTAATCCACTAGTCACAAAAATTGTTTCTCAAGGACTTCATGTGAATTTGAAGTAGTTATTGTTGTCAAAGCTTTGGCCAAGATACTACACAGATATTAAACTTCAAAGACGATACCACCAATTAATATTGTTCTATCAAGGCATTATTAAAGATGCAGATATAATCAAGAAAATGAGTGCAAAATCAACCTCAAAGCCTAATCATTATGCATGCATTTCAATTCCAGGTTTGCAAAATCAGATTTCTCAGCACCATGAGCATGATTTTATACATACATTAAATGACCTCTAGACAAATGCCAATTGAGGTTATCATTTGCACTGAGAATTAACTCTCTACCAAAGTTACTAGAAACAAACAAAGCTTCTTGTCACGTTTGAAACTTTCAATATGCGATTTGTTTGTTACAATTATAGTTTGAAGAATCAGCATTGGAATTGAGATCAGCTAAGGATGATATTAAGAGGATCAACATGATATATGTGATCCGATCAGTGGGATTAGAATCAGATGAGACAATTACTAAAAAATTGAAAATAATTTTTTTTAAAAACATAGAATAAAATACGAGAAAACAAAAAAAAAGATTATTAATTATCATATTCTAAAAAATATTAATCTTTTCAAAAAATGAAACCAAAATATAAAAGATAAAAAAGACTATAGAAAATAACATAGAACAATTCATTAGAAATACTTACTATCATTTATTACTAATAACTATTTTATGTATACTAGAAAATGAATAATAATCATTGTACAAAAATATTAACACATCAAATAGTCATACTAAAAATCCAAAATTTATCAATTCGTAACTTAAAATATTACTATAAGTCACACTTTGTTTCTCTAATCGCCATGTAAGTATAGATTAGATAAAAAAAATGGGGCTTAAGTCAAAATCCTACGATTTTTCCATTCTCCATAATAATTTTCCTATGTGCTCAGAGATTATAGGCTACTCCTTATCCTTCATTTTCCTCTCCCTATATTCTCTCTCTACCTTACATGATGGTGGACATGGATATTATACTAATAGTTGTGGAAAAAAACTGTAGTAGTGTCTCATTTATTTTACATCCATGGTCACATCTTTTGTCTTCCTTCTATCTTAAGCTCCCTTTTCTTTTACTTCTCCTACTCTCCTCTTCTTTTTCTTCCTTGAGGTTCTGAAATTGGCTAAATTTGGCCGAGATTGATGTGTTGAATTGATAGAGAATTTCCACAGATTTATAACTATACAGCTAGAATTCAACCAAAATTGATGATACTGATATGAGCCAATCATGAGTTCAAGAATTTTGGCCCAAGCCGGGCAGGGACTAGATCTAAGAACTTGTGTATTTGCCTAGACCTTGACTGACTGAGGATTACCAAGTAGCTGGATGTATATATATATTTTTCCCTTTAGCCTCATCACAGTCTTATGCTCAATGGGGCTTATCTTGATCATGGGAGCAGGAGGCGTGCACAGACAACGGACGGGTGGAGTTTTGTCTCCACAATTAAACAAACAGTGCCAACTATAAACCCCTCAGCCAAAGAAGATACACAAATTTCTAGCTTTTGTTCCTAGTATTGCTTAAGCACTCTACATCTGTTGGTCACTTGCTTGATTTTAGTATTGGAAAAGCTTCCACCAGAGATAACTTTGACAAACCCTTAGTTGTGTTCTATCTTGCAAGGGATCTGCAATAGAACCTCACCGTTCTGTCCATGCAATTAGCAGATCAAGGAGGACGTATCACATTGGACTCTCTTAGATAGCCACCCCATACTGAACCAAGAGATTGTTGTTGGGTAGGAAGAGAGGATTTTTACGGCATCACGGAGACTAGAAGCCTCTTTAATCTTAGATATCTGTTTCAATTTTCGATAAGCAAAGACTACGCATCATCATGGATGATGACACGATTTACATATGCACCAATTCAAGCTATTCTTAGCATCCTTATCCCAACGGAGGAAACTAGATGCAATCATAACAAAGATTGACAAAATGCTTAATTATTAGCAAAGCAATGATGGACTGCACGAAAATGAGGGAACGAAATTTACCTGATCCTTCTCTTGAAGTAGGAGAAGAAGCAACTCCTTCTCCCGCCGGTGCCTCCGTTTCATATACATCAAAGCGCCCACGAATCCGGCCACTGCCATGAACGACCAAACCCCCCTTCCGGTCGAAAGACCTAATCCTCCTCCTTTACAAAGTGAGATTTTTGCACGGATCACCTCAATCCCCGACCCGATCAACCGCCTAGCGGAATCCGAGAGCGGCCCCCATCGCGTAGGTCGCATCTCTCCCACCTCTTCGTACCTCATGGGCCAAGATGACGGCTCCTCGACGACCCTAACCTGTTCTTGGGGAGGTATGGGAGGGGCTACGACTGGGAGTGAGTCGTAGCGGAGGTAGAGACCCTCGTGGAGGGTAGGGGGGAAGATGGAGCAGTCGTCATGGGTGGAGGCGTCGGTCGCTACAATCTCCCACCCCTTCCCGTGCTCCTCTGCCGGGAGCTGCGCCACCGCCTCCCACGCGTCCGCCGCCGTCGGCGCGGCGGCTCCCTCACTGCTGCCGATGGGGAGCGGCGACGTTTCGTCGGGGACGTCCATCGCCGCTGCACAGCTTAGATGGGCAAGGTGAGGATATGGTGATTTGCTCCTCGCTCGATTCGTAGTGCAAGAAGACGAATGGCAGATAGTTTCCTGGATTTTTTTTTCCTCTAAAAAGATCAAATAGTCCTCATGACGGCGAGATATGGGAGTTGCGAATCTTAAGGCACGGACTGAACCTCTCTTTGCTTCTTTTATTATTATCCCTCATGTTTTATTTAAATTTATATACTAGTAAGATATGACAAGATTATTATCAGCTAAATTAACAAATATAATATTATGCTGTTAAATTAAACATTTTTTGTTTTTTTTATCAAAATATAATAAATTTTCATCCTTTCTTCCTTTTTTTCAATGTATTTTTTGTTTTTTGTTTTTCTTCTTTTAAAATAATTTTTTATCAATATAATTAATAAAAAAAAAATCATGCCACACATAGACACAATGATGAGACCTATTACTCGTATAATAATATACTAATCAATTCGGATGTTTCAATAAATATGGTTAAATATGTATTTCAGACTTTTTTTATTTGTAGCAGAGGACTGATAAGATGAAATAAAGCAAAACTCTCTTTCTAAAACCAATAATAACTATTAATTTTAATTAGTTAAAAACATAGTAACAAAGATAATGCAGAAGCTAACCCAAATTTGCACTGCCAAATTTTGGACATAAGAGGAAAACATATAAACAACCATTTGTGTCACTCGATTGATGTTGTACAAATAATATACAACAACAACAGTGAGCGTCAATGGCATAAGGAGTGAAAAGGAACATTACAAGCGAACAATAATCATCAATGGAATACATGCAAACACATAAATAGCACATAACAACAAAAAACTATGGGCTATAAGAACTCATTTTCAAGCCCAGCTTTGCTCCAGTACTCGAAGATCAAAACAGCAGAACCTTAAAGGATCTAGGTGACTTGATGTTCTTCTTTTAATTGGAGAAGCGCAACCGGTGTTTGATCGTAGGCTTTGATGTCTGCAGATGTAAGGGAAACAGCAGTCACTGTGCTATGGCTGCTATTTCTAGCAGCTGGAACATCATGGTTATGTTTTCCCTCGTATGACGTTATTACAGACTCGGGATCTGTTGGAGATCTCTCGATATGTTTCCTGACACTGCATCCTGCATAAGTGCACTTATAATAGCTCCTGCATTGTGATCATAAGCATCAGATCACTCTGAAAATGATCAATGTCAAATATTTTGATGCAGGTAGCTACTTGTTTGATGATAAAGATCACAGAAACAGTCCATGCATGAGGGCAGTCATGATTGATAGTTGGAAACACAAAAACATTTTAAACAAATCCAGCAGCTGATATTCATCGGGCTAAGTAGCAATTTTAGCCTATTTGCTTGCAAAGCCAAGGCTGTATGCACTCATGCTCCCTGCTCAGCATGTCTTTCACATTCGGCTGCAATTTTTATCAATCAATCCTCTTTTGAAGTTTATATTTTCACCCACGGATAACCTAAGACTTCTGGGAGCTTGTCGAGACTTACCCAATAGACGCAGGGAGGGACGAGATTTACAGCATGACTAAATCAATGATATCTTCCAGGTCTCTCTTTAGGCAGCTTAGTGCTTCTCTGAATTTTCTTTTTTTCAGTTTGTAAGACACTCAGCAAGGATCCACTAATACAGCGGAAAATTTTATAACCATCCAAAATGCTTGAATAACCTGGAAATTTTCTGCAAGCACTTATATGCAATCTCTATGCAAGATTTAAAGACATATTTCAAAAGAACACCAAAATATACATCCGGTATACATGTAAAGCATATCATTGTAGTTAGAACACATCATAAATTTATACTGAAAAAATATTACCTTGGATGAGGATTCCCTTTCACTGTTTTTTGCCCATATTTGCGCCATCTATAGCCATCATCCAAAAGATCAACCTCACTTGTTGTCTGCACAATGATCCTAGGCTCAGTCAATGTCCTTTGAGAAGATGCTGCTATGTTCCTGCGGATCAACCAAAGATAATCTCACAAGCTCAAAGATAGTACCACAATAATTCTAGTATGGAACTCACACATACCTTCTTTTGGCATCATGCTCATTGTCATCTCCCTCGTCTATCCTAATTTCGGCCGCTTCTTCACTGTCACTTGACCCAGATAATTGTTCAAGTGTCCCATAATTAGATTCTTGATCCCTTCCAGAAGCTGGAGCAGCAGTTATGTTGTTCAGTTTTCTGAAATTCCCATGACAACCCAGAAAGCCTGGTTCAAGATTGCCATGGTCCCCATTCATCTCAGCCAGTCCACAGGGCAAATTACTATCTACTTTGGTGCGTTTATTTGGTGTCGGACGTTGATGATTATGTTGGCCCTTGTAGATTATCTCGGTTACTTGACCATCTACCGAACGTTCTACCTTTTTCTTAACTGGACATTTTGGATGGGTGCATTTGTAGTAGCTCCTAGGATAATTACTCCCTTTCACGACCTTCTGACCGTACTTCCGCCAACTGTAGCCATCCTGAGCAGATTTATCTACAATGGTGGTATGAGGCTGAGATTTTTTATCAGATTGGGAACCTTCAGCGGATTCTACTGCAATATAACTTGGTTTAAGAGTAGGAATCTCCTGGATTGGTTGCTGTGACGAGGTGGTTGTCGTTGATGCCAGGGAAGGTGATGGGAGTTGTGTCTGATTCAGCAATCTAAAAGGAGACTCTGCAGCCTGGGCTGTGACTTGAGCAAGGGCTTTTTGGTGGGACATTGCAAAATTTCCCTACATGGATCCCAGAAAAAAACAACTGATGAATTTACAAAAAATAAAATGTTTCATAGACGAGCATTACTTGATTCAGAAACTGATACGAGAAGAAGATAACAAATATAATGTCTGCTCAGGTGCTAGTAGTGATTCTGAAAGAAAATTACATACAGAAGTCAAGTGACAAAGACCATCATGAGATATCAACAGTCTAATGCCTCCAAAGGTCAAGACTAGCATAAATTTCTCAGGTTTCCATTGTAAGTCATCGAGTCATAAAATTTTTTGCTCTAGCAGTTCCAAGTTATTTGCTCTGAGAAATAGTTAAGTTTTCAGGTTGAAAAGACAAGATACCAGATCTTGCCTTCTTAGATCACTGGAACGGAACATAAGAAACCACCCAAGTATGTATTTTAAACAATATATTGGCTTCTAGGCTATAACCAATTTAGCATCTTTAAACTTCTTTCCCATTACTGCTATCACAGATTGGTGTTGGATGTTCAAAATGCATTAATTTTCCAAAATTAACATAATACTATACTGTTAGAACAAGGGAGAAATGCCTTTGTAAAGTTCATACATCATTACATGGTCTCAAACAAAGCTTAGAACAAGGGAGAAATGCCTTTGTAAAGTTGCATACATCGTTACATGGTCTAAAACAAAGGTAAGCTAAGTAGCTTTCAAGGTCCATATGCACCATTCTACTTGTGCTCTAGAACTGACTATTCCCTTCTTACTCGTTTGTTACATATTCTTTTTAAAATTTTAATTTGAACCAAAGAAATATTAACTTTGTAGAACCAATAAGAAGGCCATAATTCCCGCAACAAGCTCCTTATTTGTCAGTTTCACCCTATCAAAACATCAATCTACTCAAAAAGTTTATCTATTGAAGCAAGGTATATGTCTGTCGAAAGCTACAAAAGACACTTGGATCATGGAAGAAATGGTTTTCTTGTTATCTTCCTCGATCAATTTTGCTTTGAGAAACACCAAAAACTAATTAATTGAGATGGTTAATAAGTTTCAAACCTAAACGACCAGATTGTATCTTGAATAAGTATTGTCTTGAATAATGCAGTCTCATTGCCTCAATCAATCACCTCAGTAATGATCACATATTTGCTACATCTTATATAAACACTACTCTAAAGATCCATGGTGGCCAGCTGTTCTAAAATTTGTTTGTACCTATTCTAGTGCCAAACTACCACTATTCTTTATCAAGCAGTAGGCAAATGCATTTATATACTCCAATTAGCAAATTGGTTGTGTCCATAGCTCACCATCAACTTGAAGGAAAGTGCTCTGATGAGATCTGTCCTGAATATAGATTTTAGTCCTGATCTATACAAGAAGTTGAGATTAAATCATTCAATTTGTGTGCCATTAATAGATTTGAAATCTTTAGTTTGCAAGTATTTTGAGTAACCACAATCATAATGCCGATTGAAAATAAAAGGAACAAACAAGTTGAACGATGAACTCGAGACATATCACTAAGTGCCATCCGAAATGCTTAGGGCATCCGAACCTTTCTTCTCTGTCAAAACAAGAGCGGCAACAAATTCGCATCCCATGATCAGAGTTTTAGGGAATCACATACCTGGCCGGGTGAAAAGAAGGCAGGAAGGTCGAGCAAGCTGGCAGGGATCAACCCGGGCGGCACGGCGAACACCTGCGGCTGGCTAATAGCCAGGCTCGGCGGTCGATTCTGCCCTGACCGGACCAACGCACTACCACTCTCCGCTTCGTCACCGCTGAAGCGCTTCTCCGCATCCTTCCCCTGCTCCCCCGCGGCGCCCGCCGTCATCCTCGCCGCCGCCGCCGCCACCGGAGAATTCATCCCGCCAGCGAGAAGCTGGGTGAAGGATCGGCACTCCGACTCGGAGTCCTCAGCGAAGAAGCTCGACACCAGCGTCAGCGGGCCAGGGCTCGGCTCCCACGCGCCCCAGCCGCTGCCGCCGCCTTGGAAGAGGCTCTCGAGGGAGGGGCGGGGAGGGAGGCTTACGGTGGGCCGCGGCGGCGCCCCCGCCCCGCCTTCTGGCACAACGGCTCCTCCGCAGCTGCTATCGCAGCTCCCGTTCTCCGCCATCACATTCGTATTGAATAGCGCTCTCTCACTCGATTATTGCAGTTAAATATGAATGGGAGCTAAAAATGGGAAAGATAAAACCCCCATAGTTGCCACGTTAAATTACCATATTTACCCTTCTCCCTCCATTCCGTATGCCCGAAAGCCGACAACGTTGGAGGGTATTATGGGAACTCTGTAGACGTTAGTTGGCGGCGGCTGCGAGTGTGAGGCACACTGGTGGGGACACGCCCCGGGGAGTGAAGAAACAGCGGTTGGGATATTTACCACGAATCCGTACGATAATTAAATGCGAAAGGACGTGCAAATACATATTATTGGATGACGCACGTGTTCTGTCAAATGCTGACAGATTCTGGATCTCCTACAAGCAGTTCTCCACTACGTTTCACCGGAAATCCGCTGTGGGAGATGGACGAACAGATCCCGGCCAACGCGTCCATCACGAAAGATACGCGAGGAAATGACGGTCATGATCGTTGTGGATCGATCAATTATCTTCCCATCAACCACTGCACTGTACACGTACTTTTCACTCTACGACTGCCCCCCTATGGTTTCAAGGTCAAGACTAAGCAGTCCGGAAGGGAGAAGTTAGGTCTTGTGTTGTCGTTGTCTAACACGTATCGGTTCCGAGCAAAGCTAATTTAAGTTCAGTATCTGAACTTATCAGAAAGATTGATAGCAGAAGAATGAGTTTGATAATATCGCATCTAATAAAAAACTATGTAGAGATTCGAAATTAAAAAACATTATAATATATTTAAATCGTTGGAGAGAATCTTAGAAACATATTGAGATTTTATTATAATGAGCTTTAGTAATCATCGATGTTAAGCGAGAAATTACTTTGTTATCGATCATTACTTTATTCGTTTGGATATCTATCGAATCATTAAGTATTATGATTGCTACATATATGTTTATGTTGATTTGGTGAGAGAGTCATGGTTGATGTATCAAGATGACTGTATATCCATAGCGACTTTGAGTCGATGCAAAGTTGGTACCGATTGACATAATGTTTGATTGGTGTGTTGAATTGATAAAGTATCTAACGGGATAAAATATGGTGTTGGATTGTTTGTATGCCAAACTCCTCACCATTAGTAAAAATTATCAAGAACGTTTTTTTTTTTCATCACTTATATTAAGAATATTCATCTCAATTCGGAGCTTTCGATATGTCATAGTTCAGTTATATCAATAAATTTTAATTTATTTTTGGTTATGTAGAATATTTTTTTTGATCACAAGCGATTATGAGACTAAATATAAAATATTCACATGAGCATTCTTTCCCTGGTCACTTTTCAATTTTACTGATAGAGTTTGACTTGATATCGAATAGATTATACCCGGAGATATCATCGTACAAGATCAAAATACTGTGTTAGAAGAATTCCTTGCATAGATCAAACTCAAATCAAATCAAGTTGGCCACTGTGGTTATCAATCACTAATCCTTATAAAAGCTAAAGAAATCCAACGTAAGAAAACAAAGACTTCAAATTGAAATGTGGATAGAAGTTGTAACATGAAAGATACCGAGAGGAAAAGAAAAGCCGGATATCACCTCTCTCTCTCTCTCTCTCTCTCTCTCTCTCTCTTCATCATCATTATTATTGTCATCATCATAAAAACAAAAACAAAAACAGACAACAAGAAGACAATCAGATTCTAGCGATCGCTTATGCTTCTCTTAAATTCATTCTAACCATCACGCCACATCCTAATGGAATCCAGATAATCTTTATATATATATATATATTATATATATATATATATATATAAAACAAATCAAGGCAAATAAAATTCATGTGATTGGAAAATTTTGCTCCATTATTATAGTTCAACAACACAAGCCTTAAGATATTAACTAGCTTCTAATGGAAGTTTTAAAGCTAAGTTTGACCGATCATATCAAATAAATAAATCTTACTGATAAAGAGAAATATATATATACATTTGATCGAGAGAAATAATATAATTAAGTTTATTTAGACATCCTTAATTTAAAATTTATAATTATGTATCTAAGATTATATATATATATATATGTGTTATTTTATGTATATTTTATCTCTTTCTCTATGTATCACTGCAGGCGAAGATAGGAACGAAGGAGGCCCCAAATTTGCTGTTGTTCCACGGAGGAGAGCGAAAGACCGTAAGAGGATGTCCTTCACCACCAATCTCTCACACTCGCGCACGTGGCCTCACGTCTCACCCTTCCCTCAGTAACGTGTGTGTGCGTACAGAAATAGCCCACGCTGTTGACGCTTCGAAAAGAAGCTTCGTGAATCATCTCATTCGTTGCCTTCCACACAATCTTTGGAGGATAGGATATTTGTATTGGAAGAAGAGTCATCACGCAATTGACAGCCACATAGTCAACAACTACTACATTAGTGGCCATCTCTCTCCCTTATCCTCTCTCTCTTCCGGGCTTCAGAACTCCCCTTAGATTCTTATATCTCTGTCCTTGGCTGCAATCTTTCCCTTTTGTTATCATTAGTTCCATTCAAGGCCGGCAAATCTCTCGAAAACCCAATCGAGCTTTGATCCGAAGCACCTTCCTATGGATTCCGATCATCCTGCCGGTGGAGAACGCAGCGCCCAGAGCCACAAGCATCAGCCAAATCCATCGCATCTCCTCTCCAGTGCCAAAGTGGTGGCCGACGCAGCCGGCTCTACCCTCCGCCACGAGACCGACAAGGTCGATAAGGCGGGGGCGGCCGGAGCCGCCGCCGACTTGCTCGGCGCCGCATCCCATTACACGAAGCTGGAGGACGGGAAGCTCGGGAAGTACGTGGAGCAAGCCGAGAGTTATCTCCATCAGTACCACTCGTCCCACTCCGCCCATTCATCCTCGGCTGCGGCGGCGCATTCTTCTTCGACTCACTCCGGCGGCGAGGCCCATGCTGAAGGCGGCGGCGGCGGCGGGTTGGAGGACTACATGAAGATGGCTCAGGGCTTCCTGAAGAAGCATTGACATCTCATCCTGTACCTTCTGTGGTCTATATATTCTGGATGATGATTTTAGACTCTGTATTTGCTTCCAACGATGTTGTAATTTGTATCGTACAATCAACTCTCGTTATGAAGGTAGATCGACTGGATTTTTCTTCTGTATTTATGATTGTATACTCTGATCATGAGCGCTTCTTCTTTTTTTTGGTACTGTTCTTGTCGTGTATTTTCCTTCTTTTAATGAATTAGTGGTGTGATAAATCCATCCTTCCAATCCCAAAAATAAAAAAGAAAGTGTTTCTCGATCATTAGCAGGTCTCGATTCTATTAGATTTCACCTTTGTTACGCTTCATAGATACAAAGATTAACAGGATCGAAATCCATGAATTGCTGCATTAGCTAAAATTTAAGGGATTTTTTGGGCAGTGAAAGATGGATCAAAAAGTGGCCTATTACCAGATTTCATAGTAAATCAATATTAAAAGCTAATAAGAAGCTTACACTCATCGAAGTCAGCAAAATCTTGTGCAGATTTCTGGTGATTGCCCATTTTAGATGAATCATCCTCCCCTTTCAACTCGATTTGATGGAATGGTCTCATCTTAGACGAACGAAATGCTCCACCGTAGGTGGTGCGGCTTCCATCATCCAATCCAATGGTGTGTCCGCCGTTTGCGTGACAGACTTGTTCTCTTATCGTGCGCGGTATCTATCAATCGATCGTGTGGTGCGGTTGGTCTGAATTAAATATGCGAGCACAGCCGACACAGCGAAGCAATATCTGCTTCCTCTTCTCTCTCTTGCCGTAGTTTCCTGCTGTCGTCTCTCCTCACGGAAGGACAACTGGACGGTGTCGGATTCGCCTGTCGGACGAAACTGCCCCCGGAAAAGGACAAGGTTAGGACGAACCTGCCCATGGATGCGATGGTGCTTCTGTGATTCCGCGCTATGTGAGCGGCTCTCTTTTGAGCCCACTGCTCTTCTGTCGTCGCTAGGCGCTCTGAGACGAGATCGCCCCTCTTCTGAGCTCTTCCTCGACTGTGACCGAGGGGTAAACGAGAGGGTTTTCTCTTCTTAGTCTCTTGTGCTCGGAGTAGGGAGGAGCAGGAAGCGGTTTGATGCTTCAGGTGAGAGATTTTTTTTGGTTTTATCCATGATTCTCCTGAAAAAAGTATGATTTTTGGTTTCTTTTTCCTAATTTTTGAGAGTGTTGTGATTGATCGGCTCTTTCTCCCCCCTCATTTGGTCGATCTCTCTCGATCCGGGAGTGGAAATCATGGGTGGGGTGGGAATGGACTGCATGCATTTTGGGAACTGTTCGGATCAAGGAATTGTAGGGTCATTTGGAGAAGAAATCGGGGGCTTGAACCGATCGGAAGTTTAGATGCTCTGGATCGGACAAGAAAACCTGGAGAAAAGGTTATGTCAAATGTTGATCGGTGGAGAAGAATTTGAACCTTATTTCTGTAGCAGAGGCCGGATTGAAGAATCGAATCCATGCGATCGTTTTTTCTTGCATCATCTGAATAAATGCATGGGTTTTTAGGTATAGATCTGCATGAAGTTCGTATAAGAGCAGTGGAAGCTTTTGTCGAACATTTCCAGTATCATGTTCATTAGTTTTATGTTATGTTATTAAGCCATCCAACTGAACAGAAACATTGCTCATGCTAAGTAAAATGCAAACTTGGAATCGATCAGGAGATGCAATTGCAACATTAGTAATTGCATGTGCCACTATTTTGGTATAATCTAAATATTTGCACTTGTTCCTAACATGTATTGGTTGATGTGGACTTTGTATCAAGCATTGCTTGTTTGTAAAATGAGTGAACCTTTGAAAGAAGATCATGTGTGTTTTTTTAGGTGAGAGTGAGGAAGTTACTCATGGAACAGTGATTTTTTACTTGCAGAAGATGAGCAGGTTATTCGATCAGTGAGCACTTGTTTGCTGGAGAAGTATCGAGGCACGAGTGTGTAATTCGTTGTGGATCGTTGGCAAAATGTTGGTACCAAAGCAATATCGATGCACCCATTCGGCTGCTTGCATATGCATCAAAGGTCACCTGAGCGAGGATGCCATCTTTCTTGTTTTTGAGCATCTGAACTGGAATCCTAGATTGATCGCACTAATGTCGTGTGTTTGCAAATGGTTTGATGAGATTGCCAAACGGATATTGTGGAAAGAGTTCTGTCGAACAAGGGCCCCGAAAATGATGCTGGATTTGCAGTCCTGTGGAAGTCATAGTGTTGATGGAAACTGGAAAGCTCTTGGAAAGCTTCTCATCTATTGTTCAGGTTGCAGCCAGAGGGGCCTCTTTAATATCACTTGTGTCCCAGGTCACTTTGTGCACAGGACTAGGTTTTCGAGGACTTCAGGAAAGAGCTTTCTTATTCCGCAGTGCAGGACAGATGTCTTGTATGTGTGTGACCCTTGTGAACATCTAGATCAAGGAGATGATGGCGATGTAGGATTCTTCCGCGGTGTGTTCAAGTCATTTTCTGCTTCGAAGGTTAGAAAGATGCTGGTCGAAAGGCAGGCCAAACTCCACTCCACAGAGGCGTGTCCATATTGCAAGGCAAAATTGTGGAACATGTTGCAGGCAAAGATGATACCAAGGAGCGCTTGCATCAGGTTGGGTGCATATGATGATAGTGTTGAGTGTTATGTATGTCTGAATGGGCACATGCTTGGAACAAGCTCTCTCCTGCCACTCTCTGATTCTGACGAGGCATCTGACTTTGAACAGTGCTCAAAATTCGACTAAGGTTGGTCGTCTTCCTCATGCTCTTATCTGAATGCCTTTACTAAGATTTTTCGACATTATTATGATATCGATGGTCGTATAACTAATGGTTTTAGATCTTGCTTAATAAGTTGTCAAAATTCCCAAAACTTAGGATATGGGAGAAACTTTATCATAGAATTGGCTAATAGAACACCCATTTATATAAACACAGATCCTAGTTTGATTTCAATATGTATACATTTATTAATGTTCACTTCTTTTTCATTTAAGCTGGTAAGTTTACATGCCAAATTTCTGAGGATAATGCATCTGCTAAAATTTGTTTACCCTCTTCTTCCAGATTTGTAGTAACCTCTTCTTTCCTTTGTTCTTTCCCTCCTCAGGATTTCCAAGTTCGAAGGCCAAAACTCTGTTTGTGAATCTTGGTAGTGTTTTTGATCTGCTTGGTTAAGGGATAAAGAAAGGTAAGTGGATGGATAATTATCAGATCTCCATTTTATCATGTCTCAGGGAATGAAATAGCACAGGAGTTTGTTTAACTCCATAACATGGCAAGATGTTCTTGGCTCTCTCTTTCTGTTTTGTCTATTTAACTTACTAAACTTAGGTCATAGTTTGGTTATCTGTCACCGAGAAATATTATGCTTGATATACAGTATGTACAAATATCTGCTGCAAACAATGGCAGTTTTACGTTTGACGGCAAGACTTCTTCACATTTGAGTTATATGGTAATTGGTAAGATTGCCCTTTGTAAAGGGTTCAAGTCAAGGAAACAATTTCCTTGCTTACAAAGGTATAGTTGCATACATTAAACCTCCCCAGACCATACTATAGCTAGAGCCTCGTGCATTAGATCGACGTTTTAGTTCGAATGGACTGCTTTTGCTATGAAGAGGTTGTTCTTTCTATTGGCTGCATGCATCTTTCTAATTGAGGTTGCATATCTTTGAAGAGTATGTTCTAGCTAGCATGAAATATTCTCCAAGTTCATATAGGGATTCCATAATAGTTTCTCTCTTGGGAGTTCACGCTCATTCAGAGACCCAAATTGCTTTAAATTCTACAGCTAAAATATCATTCAGTTGTGCTGCTGGGCGCTATGATTTTTGGTGATTTTCCAGTGTCAGCATTAACACACATTCATTCCAGTTGATCAAATCTTGTTTTGCTTCTTTTTCTATCACTAATCATGTCATTTCTTTATATTGTGAGATCTCTTGTTCCGGAGCTATTTGGAAATGCCTTCTTTCTGTGTACGATGCTCCTCGTAATGCTCTTGCTTCTCCCAGTTTATTCCCTTGATGTTTTGTATATCGAAGATTCATCGATGAGATTATGACAGATAAAATAGATATTTGCAACATAACAAAACTCTCAGAATTTATCTGGTGGTGTTACTTGCCTTCTAAGATAGTTGACATGCAAGGCCTTCCAAGATTGTTGGAAGAAGTGCAAGCAGTAATAGAATGAACAACTGAATGGATCCTGGTCTGAAGAAAATATTCTTTTTATATCTGTACGCAAAGGCGAGGATCAAATTGAAAACTGGATTGATTGTTATTAGATTGATATGTTATATATTTGTCTGCAGGAAACATGGTTTTCAAGCGAAAGTCACTTGCGGGTATTATGTTTGTAAGGTTGGCACATCATAGTGAACAGACAAGAATGGATGCATCGAAACTAAACCTTGAAGCTTTACTGGGTTTTGGTGGAACTCAGTGTTCACAAGGACCAAGTTGGCGTATTGTCTGTGAACACTGAAAAGAGTATGTTGATATGCACCGGGGTCTGCATATTTGATGGTAATTTAGTCCTTCTCATAATGCAAACTATGATGGTAATTAGGCATGCTTTTTGTCTTGATGTAAACGTTTATCGGTAATATACATCTATAACAGAGAAGACCAAATTTTCTAGCTCTCCTACTATTATCCCTTGGACGAGTGTCCTTCTACAACCTTTAGTTCTTAGTAATGGATCTTCTTCATAGAGTCCGTCAGTAACATAAATGAAACAGGAAGTAGACAGCAAACATAAATATGATATATTGCTTCTTTGTAAAGAAATGAAAAGGTTGCACGAGTCAGTATCTGATGCATTTCTACTCGGAATAATCAACAGAAAACATAGCTAATTAAATACGTTCTTGCAATAGATAATAATAAAAGTATAGAAAAACATAACTTGTAAAGCTGATGACCGATCGAACTGAACTCACTAGAAGAACTCTGTATCAGTCAGTTCAAGCGTCTTATGTGTGCCCTTTTGCTTTGCGCCAGGCTTGAATTGATTACCCTCGATGTACCTGCGTCCAACTTAGGTTTAAGAAACAATACTGTTTATGCTATCGATTGAAAACAGGTTATCAAAAGAAGAAGCTTACAGCTCTTTCAAGAAAGGGTGCTTGTACAAGCCATCTGGGATCCTCCCAGTAAACGCATTGTGGTCAAGATACCTAAACAAACACGAAAAGATTGAGTGTCCAACGATCGATGGATCATTTTTTGTTAGGATTCGAGAGATTTTAGGCAGTAAACTCACAAGTAGGTCAATCTAGGAATTTCAACAAGCTTGGGAGTTAGTTGTCCACTCATCTTGTTGTATGATAGGTACCTGCATGCAAATAGATAAAATAGGGATCTCAGAGTTCTTGGCTTAAATTGAATGTGCTCAAACAATTATGAGGCAAAGCTTACAATATCTCCAGATTGGTCAAGTTTGAAATTTGATCAGGCAATGTTCCACTCAATTGGTTATTGTTCAGGTACCTATATGTCTCGTAGTTACACTGGATAGTATCAGAAAAGAGATGCTGATAGAGACTAGTTATGATACTCAAAAAGGTTGCAATTTAACTTACAAGTTACGGAGAGAAGGAAAACCATCTCCATTTCGGATGAATTTGCTTAAAGTTCCCGTCAAGTGGTTGTTACTAACATCACTGCAAATGGATAAATTATCAGAAAATTAGCATGGTATCTTTTCTAGCCAAATAATGGGTAGATTGTAGTGGAACAATCTGAAAACAACGTAAATCCGGATCAGGAGAAACTCAATACAGGTGACGTAGGTTCCTGAGAATCCCCAACTCTGGAGGAATTTTTCCAGAAAAACGGTTCATGTGAAGATAGAGATATCGAAGTTCTGGTAGATCTGCAAGCTCCACAGGAATTTCTCCTTTAAAGTTGTTGAAACTCAGGTACCTGCAAATATTTCAAGATTGCTGACACCAAAAAATATGCAAAATCTTCAAAAAACATAAAAC
Source organism: Musa itinerans (assembly GCA_001649415.1). Classification (NCBI taxonomy): domain Eukaryota; kingdom Viridiplantae; phylum Streptophyta; class Magnoliopsida; order Zingiberales; family Musaceae; genus Musa; species Musa itinerans. Next base: position 88,166 of record LVTN01000047.1, on the reverse strand, counting down.
AAATACACCTTAAATACTTACAAATGCGTCAATTTTTTCAATTCACCAATTTCAGGAGGGATGACATCTTGCAGCTTATTCCATCTCAAGTTTCTAGAATCACCCCCCAAAAAAAGCAAGAAAAATAAAACATCAGTTGATAGTTTATATAAGCTTTCCTCCAAAAAAAAAATATATATTTGAAGAGGAGAATACCATTTTTGTACAACTTTGATGGAGAATCCTAGTACGGGACTAAGAAACCATCCTTGTATTACCGTTTATTTAATAGGAGTAAAAAAATACCAAATGACAATTTGACTTTGACAAGCAAACTTCTGCATGACACTTATTTGCTACATCATAAACATAGAGTGCATTGATTCAAGAGTGGATCACCTAGTTTACATGATGCTATTCCAAGACATGTGACAGGACAAATGGACATTTAGAAAATGAATTCAATGAAAGTCCAAATTTGAGATGATAAACCCAAGACCGCATGAGACAGGCAACTTTTGCATTGTCACGTACCATAATCGAAGAAGATCACAGAATAAACAATCTACACATTGTATCCAAAAGTAGTAATTATAATCTAAAAGAACAGAAACTATCATACTCTGATACTATCATCTAGGACCATTCTTACTGCTTTGTGCATTCCAATGTTTCCCGTGCACAGAAGTTTTATTTTCTATATCCAACAAGAATTATTTTCAATAACATGTACTTTGTATCCTCCTATAAAAAAAGGCAAATAATTTTCTAGAAGGGTGCCCCTGTTATCGTCAAATCAATGTCCACTAAATGCTTAAAAAACTGAACTCCTTAAAAGACATGCAGAAATTGTTCCACTAACTTGATGCATCAATAATCTAATTATATAAAGATGACATAAATCTAAATGCTTAACAAACTGAACTCCTTAAAAATCGGAGAGATTGTTCCACTAACTTGATGCATCAATAATCTAATTATATAAAAATGACATGAATCTAGATGCTGCAACAAGGATTCCAGAAGCACAACCTTTGCAGAATCAATTAGGCAAGTTAACCATGAAGCCTGAGAGAATTCACAAGGACAATGCTCAAATGATTTGCAGGTCTATTTGCTGACCAGATTTACTGTCATTTTGGTTGGTAAGGTACATTAAAATTGATGTCCCTCAAGGAAATTCTTCTCTCTGATTAGTCACCAAAGACAAATATCACCTTGTCTTCTTATAAAAAACAGTATCATTTTTAATCAAATTCATCTATATTATTGTTTCAAATATGGAACAGAATTAAACAGAAAGGTTGAGCTTGCAAAAGAACAAAGTCAGTGTAAGTATAGCAGCATATGCTGTAGGAAACACATAATACCAAATTACAGCCTTGGACAAGAAGGAAGGAACATACAGTATCTTGAGGTGCTTCAGCCGCCCAATTTGAGGAGGAATGGCCCCTGTCAACTTGTTATTATGAAGATCCCTGGCATTCAAGTTGAACAGTTATGCTTAATCCACTGCAATATGTGAGTTACAAGCTAACAATCTGGATGTTGCCTTCTCTGTATAATAGTTAAGATTCACAGAAAGCTTGTAACAAGCCAGTCATATGCTCTACTGTTTCTTCACCCACAGGGAAATATGGTGGGGTTAAAGGAGCTTATGATAAGCATGTCTTCTTTAGACTGTGTATTGTATAAACTAAGAGAATCCAATTTCATTATGCATTTCTATACAAGCCAGCCAGATCAAGTTTAGCAGCATATATTGACATAATTAACCGATATATTGATAGAGAAAAAACGAAAAATTATTCAGTAACATTTGCATCTATGTTTATAGGATACCTGCAGAACACAAACATTCATAGATTTAATTCAAACAATAAAGGGAGTGAACACCCTCTACATGTTTGCTGTCTCATTGTTTATTGTAAACTGGCATACCAAGACTACATTTTAATCAGTATACAATGATGCAAAATACTGGCACCTGATTACATTATAAGGTAAACCTATGATGAAAGCTTGTGGCATACAGAAGATAAAGCACTGGGAAGAGTAACGATCAGTGTTTGCTGCAGTAAATATTTTGGTAAGTCATAAATTGTAATTGATACTTGGAGAAGAGTTCATACAGTTTTGTCAGGTCCAGGAGATTTGTGACTGCTATAGGAAAAGGTCCAACAATTGATACAGCATAAACTTCCCTGCAAGTCAAGTAGGTCTAAAATATAAGCTTCACAGAACAAAAAAAACTACACGAACAATAGTCTTTGAAATTATTCTGTTCAACATAAAATAAATGAAACCATTATCTTCTTTAGTCATGAAAAACTCTCAATTCAACCCAAACTTTTAAAATGAATATCTTCTCTACAAACACAAAAGCTATCAAATTAAATGTAACTTACAATAGCTTGTTGTTTTATTTATATTGAAGCAGTAAAACTAAGATATCAATTTCCCAAGTTTCTTAATAATGAGAACAATGCTCACAAAAATATAATACTCTAGTAGCATCAAACTAACATAGGCCACATGTTGAGAAGGAATTGATGTCACTCATTTGTCATGATACAGCCTGATAGGATAACTGACTCATTAACTTCGTTGAGCTTGAACTGACCTAAAATACTTAAACCTAAGTCAGTATAGTACACCTATCAGACCCCTATAAATCAGTCTATGTCTTTGCCCACTTCTGATGTAAGACTGAACTGAGGTATCATAGTTTCCCCCACTTAAGGGTTTAACGTTCTTATCAAGACCCAAGACCAATCATACCATAGCATGGTGCAAAGTAAGGTCTAACCTAGTGCTTGGCTCTAAACCATGATGTACCCTCTAGTCTCATTCATGGATAGCTTTTTTCTACTCAAATCCCTCATCATATCCAAATACTAAGTCAACTCTAGTAGCATTTGTCATGATCCAGTTTGATAGGATAATCGCCCCATTAATTTCGTTGAGTCTGAACCATTGACTATAAAATGTTTAAGCCCAACCTAACAGAAGTCTTTGCCGACTTTTGATGTGAGACTAAACTGGAGTGTTAAACATTTTCTACATGCATTTTACCATGTTTCAACTATGTCACAATGTATATGGACACAGAAATGCTCCATTAGCATTGAATTAGCACAGACCACATGCTGGAAAGGCAGTGATGCAACTAGTTTCTTCTTTCACTCACATTTTATGTGGGTATGTATTGAGCAACAACCATAAAATCCTCTGAAAAGCCTTAAGGTTCTTTCAACTGTCAAGTAAAATCATGTAAACAGGTGAAATCATGTAGTGACATGATCATGATATATGGTTGATATGGAGTGATAAAAAAATCACCAAAGCTGTGAGATCACATGAAATTGGAAATATTTATGTTAACAGTGATTTACTTTCATCATCAAATTTCTTGCAAGATTAATTTTTATTCCCCAAAAATGGACACAGCAACCTTATTCAAAAATAAAAATTGATCAACTAGATCAAAATTTTCATTATAATGATATGAGGACAACATAAATTATCAGTTCAGTCATCTTCATAAACTCAACTAAAGGCATCTACGATGACATTCAAAAGGCAAATATTCATAATTGAGAATCGTTTTCCCCTACTATAATAGTATTTTTGCTCATAAGTTCTTGAGGTGTAGCTCATAGTCGAACAATGCCACATATGTTTTATTAAAAGAAGCACCATGACAACTATCAAAAAGGAAGGATTTTCTTCATGAGAACTAAAGTCTGCAGTTTATTAGTTGGGAAAGATGGATGCTTACAGTTCTGTCACGACCCTGTAATCTCCTTGTTGGGAACATGTAACCCCTGACCATGGGGGAAGATCACCATCTCCACATGGATCATCTCCCACCCATGCATAGACTACCCTCCAGCCAAGCGAAGCCTTGATTTCATTCAATGCTTTTACTGCAAGAAATTTAGCTCAGAACCATAAGAACATCAATAATGTCTTCACTCTTTTATTATGTTCCATAATGGGCATCTCGACTTTATTAGATATCCGATTGTAAACATATTAATGTCGTTTCCATATGAGTCTGGACTTCCTTCAGAATTTATAAAAAGGATACATTTTACAAAAATCCGGAGAAGGTATAGGTTGTATGGTTATGGAAATGATCTGCAGAGAAAATCTAAAAAAATGTATGGCGAGGAACGATACCACAGCAAACAAATGACCCGAGGTCAAGGTGGTGCAGCAATGATGAACTAATGTCGATGGTGGTTGTGACAATTGTGCTGGTTTATGCACAAATAACAATATGTTGGGTAAGTTAAGTTTCTTTTCCTGCTAAAGATTTCCAAAACTTAATATAATATTGGCAAATCCATCCAGTAGGCATTGAGATTATATTCTGAGTGCTCAAACAGAGAGTCCTGGTATAGTTACTAATCTCCTAGCAATCTTTATGACTGGAGTTATCCAACTACCATCTCATGGTTAGATGCTTGAAAATTTCTTTATGTTAATGAATCAAAATTCCATGAAATGAATATTTTTTTATATATTCTTTTCGTTCTAAATAAAGGGCACTGCCTTAAATTCCTTCACGAGAAAATGAATCTGACTCGACAATCGGAAATAATTCCAACTCGGTGCCCCTATCTAGTTTTATTTGTATGTGAACAATTAACTGAACCATGAGGACCAATTACGGATCTGACTATCCAATCCACCAAAGAAAAAGGGACGATAATCACTGAATCCCGAGCAATCTACCAAGCCAAAAAGCGGGTTTCGATTTCAACACGAAACTACGCGATTCGAACCAGTATCACTGAGATAACCTATTAGGATTTGGCGACAAAGGAGTACCGTCTCTCTTCACGGTTTTACAATGCCCCAGTCCCAGGAGGAGGAAGAAAGCGATCGAAGCCACTGAGGTCGATGAACTCGCCATGGAAGATCTCGATCCCAGCAGGAACTATGGATCCCGAGCGGGTCGACGAGATCACGGTGCTCGTCGCGTTCCAACACCCCTACCAGGCCCACTTCTCGGAGTGGATCCTTCCACCATATTTGAACGCCCTGCGACATGGCACACGCCCCATCCCGTGTGCTTTAGCAAGGGGTTTTGTGCAATTTTGCCATTAAGATGGCGTTTTGCACAAAACTCCCTCTCGAGCTCTTTCTCGCAAACATTCTACACAACATTTCGACTCGTTCCCTAACATCTGCAATAAAGATTAACTATAAAGATTTATAAGAATCTTTATAGTTAACTATAAAGATTCAATCAATCAATTATAGTTAACTATAATTGATTGATTATTTATAAGAATCAATCAATCAAGATTAACTATAAAGATTTGATGAATATATTATTAATTTTATTTTAGTTTAGGTTTAATAAAATTAATAAGTTGATTAACCCATTTATTAGTTATAGATAGAAAAAATAAGTTATTTCATTTAATGCAATAAAAACACTCCATACAAAGTATAATGACAGAGGCAGGATGACAGTGCAGTCACCGCTCCGTGTAACTGCAACATGGATCATCAAAGAAAAATATCCAGATACTAATAATGAAGGAACTACGTCTTGAACCTCGAAATCGAACCGAGTAATCTTCCAATTAGGCCGCCACAGCAGGCATATCCTTAAGCCATGGATCCAATGGCTTCCCGATCGAGTAAACGATGAATCCAATCTCCCTAAGCTTCTCGGGATCCACCACGTTACGCCCATCGAACACAAAAGCTGGCTTCTGCATGTTCTCGTAGATCTTGGCATAGTCCAGCTTTCTGAACTCATCCCACTCGGTGAGGATGCAGACGCCATGCGCTCCCCTGGTGGCCTCATACGCGTCCCAGGTCACGGACACCTCCTTCACCGCCGTTGGGCTCATCGGCTGGAGATGGAGAGGGTGATCCCAGTCGAATTTGTTCATCGCAAGGTCGCGTTGGATCTGGTCCTCCGTCACCTGGGGGTCGTAGATGCTGATCTTGGCCTTGTCACCCAAAAGGCCCTTGCAGACGTCGATTGCCGGAGTCTCCCTCGTGTCGCCGGTGTCCTTCTTGAATGCGAACCCGAGAACGGCAATCTTCTTGCCGGCGATGGTGTTGAACATGGAGGAAACCACCCGGTTCACGAATCTGCTCTTCTGGTAGTCATTGATCTTGATGACTTGCTTCCAGTAGTTGGCCACCTCCGGGAGGCCATTGCACTCGCAGATGTAGACCAGGTTGAGGATGTCCTTCTGGAAGCAGGAGCCGCCGAATCCAACGCTTGCGTTCAAGAATTTAGGCCCGATCCTGGTGTCCTTTCCCACAGCAAAGGCCACCTCCGCCACGTTGGCCCCTGTGGCCTCGCAGAGTGCGGAAATGGCGTTCACCGACGAGATCCGCTGAGCTAAGAAAGCATTAGCGGCGAGCTTGGATAGCTCAGCAGACCAGAGATTGGTGGTGATGATTCTATCCTCGGGAACCCAATTGGCGTAGACCTCCTTCAGCGCCTGGACAGCCTTCCTCCCCTCCGGCGTCTCCCGCCCACCGATGAGCACTCGATCGGGGTTGAACAGGTCCTCGATGGCCGTGCCCTCTGCGAGGAACTCCGGGTTGGAGAGGATCTGGTAATTGATGCCCTTGCTGTTGTGGGTCAAGATCTTCTCGATGGCCTCGGCGGTCTTGACGGGTACCGTGGACTTCTCAACCACGATCTTGTTGGACTTGGAGACATCGGCAATCATGCGAGCCGCGCTCTCCCAGTAGGTGAGGTCAGCGGCCTTCCCGGCGCCGAGGCCACGGGTTTTGGTGGGTGTGTTCACGGAGACGAAGATGATGTCGGCCTCGCCGACGTGCTCCTCTACGTCAGCGCTGAAGAAGAGGTTCCGTCCTCGGCACTGCTTGACGACGTCTTCGAGCCCCGGCTCATAGATCGGGAGCTGATCGCTGTTCCATGCAGCGATGCGAGCGACGGAGATGTCGACGACAGCCACCTCAATGGAAGGGCATTTCAGAGCGATGACGGCCATGGTCGGGCCACCGACGTAGCCGGCACCGATGCAGCATATCTTCACCATGTCTGTGTTCCAGAGAGTCTGATCCAATTAGATGAACAACAACAGCAACCAGTCAAAAATGCAAACATTATAGATTTGCAACCAATATAAATTCCAAGTTAAAGTAATCCAGAAAGGAATCGATCATTTGCAACTATAATTCTGCCAGTGCAAATTAAGTGATTCAAACTAAAAGAACAGAAATTAAACAATGACAGGCAGAGTGAAAAGGTCAGGTATTGGTTGAAGGAAAAAACACCCAATCACATACTAGATTTGCATGCAGAGATCTGTACCGCAGTTGCTGCGATCGATGCAGGATTAAAGCTGCAGACTTAGGAAATATGCTGATAATGTTCCTAGCAACACCTTCCTATGAAAACTGACTCTTTTCTGAATCATCCTCCATTCTACAACTGTGAATTGGCAGACTGGAAGTAAAAGATCTGCCGATCCACAAGAAATCTTGCACAGAAAAAGGCAGATCTAGTCTTGTCCGTGACAACCAAAGAACGGCGGCCAAAAGATAGACAAATGGCAAGGTAGTGATGTCGGATGCTTGACGCTTATGGGACCATATCCACAATGGCCAGAACAAAAAAGGACAATGGAGAGTCAGCAACTGAAACAGAGAGAGTTACTTTGAGATCAGGTGAGAACATTACCTTTACAAGGAGACCGTCGCACCTCAGATTTCTGAGGAGGAGATGGTGTTCAGCTGGGACACAGGAACAGGAAGATCTTCTGAGATCCTTCCTGCACAGAATGGTCTGTGGGGATTCCCACTGAGGAAGAAGAAAATGGTCTGCAGCTCCTTAAATACTGGGATCTAATCCATCCCCCTTTCCCATTTACTCAGAACTCGAAGTCAGTGGCATCACTGGACCACTCCAAAAGCATCACATGATCTATCATGCAAAAACATTTTTTTAATATGGAAATATGGATGTGTTCTGCCTCAAAATTCCTACAATTCCCCAACCTGCAAAATAACAAACGAAATGGAAATGATAGGACAAATATTTGCATCAGAAAAAGGAGGGCTGCTGTCTCCAGAACAGTGATCAGATGGGCAAAAACATGTAAGTTTTGTGATTATAAGCTTCAAAACAGAATTGCCACGGCAGAAGAATGGTTTAGCAGTTATGTGTTCTAATACAGTTTTGGGAATCGATAAAAGAATCTATTGTCAGTTCGAATCTATCATCAGCTTTAAGTCATCATTCACTCATCCACGTGGATAAAGATTCAAAATAAAAGATATAATTTTTTATCATTTATTATGATAAAAAAAGATAATCATAAACTTTCTTCTATTTCTTTACGACGAATAAGATAATTTCAAACTATCTTTTTCTCTTTTATGATAAGGAAGATAATTACCAACTTTCTTCTCATCCTTTAATCCTTTAAGATAGAAAAACATATCGGGAATCTTAGATTTCTAACTTGGAGTGTTACAGAGATCAGATTGGGAAACCTCCTCTAACCCTAATCTTTATATAGGTGACACATCAAGAGCATAATACTTCAACTTCATGAGCACAATACTTCCACCTCGAGAGCATAATACTTCTACTTCAGGAGCACAATATTTTCACCTCGGGAGTATGAATTTTCACGTTAGAGACACTTTGGACAATCTTATGGATACGGGTTCAGACTATGTTAGGCTGACCAAGACATCAACGATATTTTTTCTAACATTTGGCACTAGAAGAAGGATTTGATATTGCAGGAATGTTTGCCCACCTACCCTCTCAACGAATGCTTTAACGATGAGGCCCCGCCTCCAACCTATAGTATTTTTACTCAAGGGGCAACCCCCATCCTTCTTATAGGTAGATGCGTCCACCTTAGCATAGACACTACCAGGGCACTAGTGTATGTTCAATGACCTAGGCCCCTCACCCTTGGGGATAAACTTGAGTTACATGCTCGTTCTCACTGAGGTGTTCCTAAACCTCGCCCATCAAACGCTAGTTGGGAAACCCGACCGACACTAAGATAAATCCGTTGTGGCGAAAGTATAAGCCAAATATACATAAGGCGTGCGAGTTAGGAAACTCAACCAGTGTCATAATAAATTCATTGTTGTTGATGCACGGGCCAAATGTGCCCAAGGCATATGATTAAAAAAACCTAACTAGTGCTGAGGTAAACCCACTATAATGGAGGCATAAGCCAAATGTGTCAAATGCATGTGAGTTGAAAACCTGATAAGCATCGAGGTAATTCGCTATAATAAATGCACAAGGCCAAATGAGCCCAAGACGCATGAGTCAAAAAAATCTAACCCGTGTAAAGAAATTTACCACGATGGAGGTGTAAGACCAAACGTGCCCGAGACACATGAGTCAAACAAATCGGACTAGCATAAAGAAATCCATTACGATGAAGGCGCAAGGCTAAATGCGCATGAGACACATAAGTCGGAAAAACTCAACTCGTATAAAGAAATTTGCCATGAAGGGGTGCAAAGCCTAATGTACCTAAACAAATGATAAGGAATATACTGTCAGTTGACACATGATTGTCACATGAGATCCAAGTCACCCTCCATTCATCCGTCTACATAAACAAAGATTAAAAATAGAGAAACACAAGCTTCCTTCTCGTTCATTATGATAAGAAAGGTAATCGTAAATTTCCTTCTCTTTCTTTATGACAAGGTAAACAATCTCAAACTCTCTTTTCTTCTTTTATAATAAAGAAGATAATCACAAACTCTCTTTCCATCCTTCAAAGTATAAAATACATCCTAAATAGATAAATAGGAGGGAGTTTTATCTTTTCTTAAGCTACTCGAGCCTACGTTTAGGGACTTCAGATATATAATGGAGGCATAAGTCAAATGTGTCAAATGCATGTGAGTTGAAAACCTGATAAGCATCGAGGTAATTCGCTATAATAAATGCACAAGGGCAAATGAGCCTAAGACGCATGAGTCAAAAAAATCTAACCCGTGTAAAGAAATTTACCACGATGGAGGTGTAAGACCAAACATACCCGAGACACATGAGTCAAAAAAATCAGACTAGCATAAAGAAATCCATTACGATGAAGGCACAAGGCTAAATGCGCATGAGAGTTGCCATGAAAGGGGTGCAAAGCCTAATGTACATAAACAAATAATAAGGAATATACTATCAGTTGACACATGATTGTCACGTGAGATCTAAGTCACCCTCTACTCATCCGTCTACATGAACAAAGATTAAAAGCAGAGAAACACAAGCTTCCTTCTCGTTCATTATGATAAGAAAGGTAATCGTAAACTTTCTTCTCTTTTTTTATGACAAGGTAAACAATCTCAAACTCTCTTTTCTTCTTTTATAATAAAGAAGATAATCACAAACTCTCTTTCCATCCTTCAAAGTATAAAATACATCCTAAATAGATAAATAGGAGGGAGTTTTATCTTTTCTTAAGCTACTCGAGCCTACGTTTAGGGACTTCAGATTACTAACTTAAGAGTTGGAGAGATTGGATCGGAAAATCTCCCCTGACCCTAGTCTTTATATAGGTGGTATCTTGCGAGCACAATGTTTTCACTTTGAAAGCACAATACTTTCATCTTGGGAGCATGGTGTTTTTATCTAGAAGATATTTTAGATAATCCTACATGAATAAGTTAAGACTATGTTGGATTGTTGATTTAAGATTTGAATAATATTTTTCCTTAATAGGAATGAAAGAACCAGGTATAACACTGAACTCGAATAAAATATTCCTATAGTAGTTGTACAATGACAGAAGAACCAACATGTTCTTAGTATTACGAAATAAATATTCCAAATTTGCTTTTAATCCCATAGCAGTATACAAATAAAATAAGGATTCTAAAAATGACATATTTGATAAAGCCAAACAAATGAGGAAAATCATTTCTTAAAAAAATAAATAGATATAAGGATAAAAAAACTTGAAAGCACATAAAATAAAATTTTAAATTAAAATTTTAGGGGTGATTTATCTAAAAAAAACCCATATTTTAGGTTTTTCCTAAAAGGAACCCCCCTTTTATTTTTTTTTCAAATAATACTCCTAATTTAAAAAAAATATCGAAAATACCCCTTAAAAGTTTTCTTGTTAAATTTTTTGTTCATCTTTTTTACTAGTTTTCAACTGGTTGAATATTTTTATTTAACGCATTTATAGTATTTTTCAATAGTATTTATAGTGTTTTATTAACGTACCGAAAATAATATAAATGTTATTGAAAAACATCATAAGTGAATTATGCCTCTTCGATGGTCATTACTAGTAGATCATCATAATATCATATTTTTTAGATTTATAATTAGTTCAATTAAGGTTAAGAATCTTTTAGATCATTTATAATATTTTAAAGTATGGTTTATAGTATTTTATTGTAATGGCCAAAACATTATAACACGCTAAAAACATTGTAACAGATCAAAATACTATAACATGCAAAAAAAAAAAAATCGAGTGACAATTTAGGTATTTTAAAAATTAAAAATACTATTTAAAAAAATAAGATAAAGAATATCGATTTAGAAATACTCAAAATATGAGTATTTTTTTAAGAAAATCGCTTAAATTTTAATTCTTATTATAAGAGCTCGAAGATATAGCTTTTCAACTTTACAGAAGAAGAGCATAAGGAAGCTTTAAAAAGCCATAAAAGAGATTGCCGGCTCATAAAGAAGGTTTTATGGAACAGTACCAAATCTATTTTCTGAAAAAGCAGAAGGTTATGAACATATCGAAAAGAACACTGCAACAACAGATGCTGTGTTAACAAAGGGATAAGAAAAAGAGAAAGATAAAGAGCAGAGAGAGAGAGAGAGAGAGAGAGAGAGAG
>LVTN01000047.1:4037-75041 GCA_001649415.1 Musa itinerans | reverse complement strand
ACCCAATCACATACTAGATTTGCATGCAGAGATCTGTACCGCAGTTGCTGCGATCGATGCAGGATTAAAGCTGCAGACTTAGGAAATATGCTGATAATGTTCCTAGCAACACCTTCCTATGAAAACTGACTCTTTTCTGAATCATCCTCCATTCTACAACTGTGAATTGGCAGACTGGAAGTAAAAGATCTGCCGATCCACACGAAATCTTGCACAGAAAAAGGCAGATCTAGTCTTGTCCGTGACAACCAAAGAACGGCGGCCAAAAGATAGACAAATGGCAAGGTAGTGATGTCGGATGCTTGACGCTTATGGGACCATATCCACAATGGCCAGAACAAAAAAGGACAATGGAGAGTCAGCAACTGAAACAGAGAGAGTTACTTTGAGATCAGGTGAGAACATTACCTTTACAAGGAGACCGTCGCACCTCAGATTTCTGAGGAGGAGATGGTGTTCAGCTGGGACACAGGAACAGGAAGATCTTCTGAGATCCTTCCTGCACAGAATGGTCTGTGGGGATTCCCACTGAGGAAGAAGAAAATGGTCTGCAGCTCCTTAAATACTGGGATCTAATCCATCCCCCTTTCCCATTTACTCAGAACTCGAAGTCAGTGGCATCACTGGACCACTCCAAAAGCATCACATGATCTATCATGCAAAAACATTTTTTTAATATGGAAATGTGTTCTGCCACAAAATTCCTACAATTCCCCAACCTGCAAAATAACAAACGAAATGGAAATGATAGGACAAATATATGCATCAGAAAAAGGAGGGCTGCTGTCTCCAGAACAGTGGTCAGATGGGCAAAAACATGTAAGTTTTGTGATTATAAGCTTCAAAACAGAATTGCCACGGCAGAAGAATGGTTTAGCAGATATGTGTTCTATTACAGTTTTGGGAATCGATAAAGAATCTATTGTCAGTTCGAATGTATCATCAGCTTTAAGTCATCATTCACTCATCCACGTGGATAAAGATTCCAAATAAAAAATATAAAATTTCTTGTCATTTATTATGATAAAAAAATAATCATAAACTTTCTTCAATTTTGAAGGAAGATAATTTCAAACTAACTTTTTCTCTTTTATGATAAGGAAGATAATTACCAACTTTCTTCTCATCCTTTCAGATAGAAAAATATATCCTACACAGAAAGAAAGAATGGAAAGCTTTCGCTTTTCTCGAACTATTTGATTCTTTATTTAGGAATATCATATTTCTAACTTAGAGTGTTAGAGAGATCAGATCGGGAAACCTCCTCTAACCTTAATCTTTGTATAGGTGACATATCAAGAGCATAATACTTCAACTTCAGAAGCACAATACTTTCACCATAGGAGTACAGTACTTCCACTTCGAGAACATAATACTTCCACCTCAAAAGTACTGTACTTCCACCTCAAGAGCATGAGTTTTCACCTTAGAGATACTTTGGACAATCTTATGCATATGGGTCCAGACCATGTTAGGCTGACCAAGACATCAACGATATTTTTTTCTAACATTTGGCACTAGAAGAAGGATTTGATATTGCAAGAAAGTTTGCCCACCTACCCTCTCAACGAATGCTTTAGCGAGGAGGCTCCGTCTCCCACTTATAGTACTTTTACTCAAGGGGCAACCCTCATCCTTCCTATAGGTATATGCGTCCACCTTAGCATAGACACCAACAGGGCACTAGTGTATATTCAATGACCTAGGCCCCTCATCCTCGGGGACAAACTTGAGTCACATGCTCATTCTCGCTGAGGTGTTCCTAAACCTCGCCCATCAAACGTTAGTTGGGAAACCCGACTGACACTAAGATAAATCCGCTGTGGCGAAAGTATAAACCAAATATACATAAGGCATGCGAGTTAGGAAACTCGACTGGTGTCATGATAAATTCATTGTTGTTGATGCACAGGCCAAATGTGCCCAAGGCATATGATTAAAAAAACCTAACCAGTGCTAAGGTAAACCCAATATAATGGAGGCATAAGTCAAATGTGTCAAATGCATGTGAGTTGAAAACCTGATAAGCATCGAGGTAATTCGCTATAATAAATGCACAAGGGCAAATGAGCCTAAGACGCATGAGTCAAAAAAATCTAACCCGTGTAAAGAAATTTACCACGATGGAGGTGTAAGACCAAACATACCCGAGACACATGAGTCAAAAAAATCAGACTAGCATAAAGAAATCCATTACGATGAAGGCACAAGGCTAAATGCGCATGAGAGTTGCCATGAAAGGGGTGCAAAGCCTAATGTACATAAACAAATAATAAGGAATATACTATCAGTTGACACATGATTGTCACGTGAGATCTAAGTCACCCTCTACTCATCCGTCTACATGAACAAAGATTAAAAGCAGAGAAACACAAGCTTCCTTCTCGTTCATTATGATAAGAAAGGTAATCGTAAATTTCCTTCTCTTTCTTTATGACAAGGTAAACAACAAATTAAGTGATTCAAACTAAAAGAACAGAAATTAAACAATGACAGGCAGAGTGAAAAGGTCAGGTATTGGTTGAAGGAAAAAGAAAGCAGAAGTTGCAGCCTGGGAAGGAAACAATCAGAAAGATTTGATGCATGTAAAGAAGAATTTGAGAACACATGAAAATAGATCAAGTAAATTTCTGTTAGTAGAGAAGTTTATTTCCCTTGAGAACGAAGACATGCTGATGATCATCGGATCAAGTAAATTTCTGTCAGTAGAGAAGTTTTTATCCCTTCGGAACAAAGACATACAGCTGATCACCAGATGGGAGTGATCAGATCTGAGAATTCACAATTTGGGAATGCCAAATTTTGAAGACCTGTAGATCTCAGACAATAAAAACCCAATCACATACTAGATTTGCATGCAGAGATCTGTACCGCAGTTGCTGCGATCCATGCAGGATTAAAGCTGCAGACTAAGGAAATATGCTGATAATGTTCCTAGCAACACCTTCCTATGAAAACTGACTCTTTTCTGAATCATCCTCCATTCTACAACTGTGAATTGGCAGACTGGAAGTAAAAGATCTGCCGATCCACAAGAAATCTTGCACAGAAAAAGGCAGATCTAGTCTTGTCCGTGACAACCAAAGAACGGCGGCCAAAAGATAGACAAATGGCAAGGTAGTGATGTCGGATGCTTGACGCTTATGGGACCATATCCACAATGGCCAGAACAAAAAAGGACAATGGAGAGTCAGCAACTGAAACAGAGAGAGTTACTTTGAGATCAGGTGAGAACATTACCTTTACAAGGAGACCGTCGCACCTCAGATTTCTGAGGAGGAGATGGTGTTCAGCTGGGACACAGGAACAGGAAGATCTTCTGAGATCCTTCCTGCACAGAATGGTCTGTGGGGATTCCCACTGAGGAAGAAGAAAATGGTCTGCAGCTCCTTAAATACTGAGATCTAATCCATCCCCCCTTCCCATTTACTCAGAACTCGAAGTCAGTGGCATCACTGGACCACTCCAAAAGCATCACATGATCTATCATGCAAAAACATTTTTTTAATATGGAAATGTGTTCTGCCACAAAATTCCTACAATTCCCCAACCTGCAAAATAACAAACGAAATGGAAATGATAGGACAAATATATGCATCAGAAAAAGGAGGGCTGCTGTCTCCAGAACAGTGGTCAGATGGGCAAAAACATGTAAGTTTTGTGATTATAAGCTTCAAAACAGAATTGCCACGGCAGAAGAATGGTTTAGCAGATATGTGTTCTATTACAGTTTTGGGAATCGATAAAGAATCTATTGTCAGTTCGAATGTATCATCAGCTTTAAGTCATCATTCACTCATCCACGTGGATAAAGATTCCAAATAAAAAATATAAAATTTCTTGTCATTTATTATGATAAAAAAATAATCATAAACTTTCTTCAATTTTGAAGGAAGATAATTTCAAACTAACTTTTTCTCTTTTATGATAAGGAAGATAATTACCAACTTTCTTCTCATCCTTTCAGATAGAAAAATATATCCTACACAGAAAGAAAGAATGGAAAGCTTTCGCTTTTCTCGAACTATTTGATTCTTTATTTAGGAATATCATATTTCTAACTTAGAGTGTTAGAGAGATCAGATCGGGAAACCTCCTCTAACCTTAATCTTTGTATAGGTGACATATCAAGAGCATAATACTTCAACTTCAGAAGCACAATACTTTCACCATAGGAGTACAGTACTTCCACTTCGAGAACATAATACTTCCACCTCAAAAGTACTGTACTTCCACCTCAAGAGCATGAGTTTTCACCTTAGAGATACTTTGGACAATCTTATGCATATGGGTCCAGACCATGTTAGGCTGACCAAGACATCAACGATATTTTTTTCTAACATTTGGCACTAGAAGAAGGATTTGATATTGCAAGAAAGTTTGCCCACCTACCCTCTCAACGAATGCTTTAGCGAGGAGGCTCCGTCTCCCACTTATAGTACTTTTACTCAAGGGGCAACCCTCATCCTTCCTATAGGTATATGCGTCCACCTTAGCATAGACACCAACAGGGCACTAGTGTATATTCAATGACCTAGGCCCCTCATCCTCGGGGACAAACTTGAGTCACATGCTCATTCTCGCTGAGGTGTTCCTAAACCTCGCCCATCAAACGTTAGTTGGGAAACCCGACTGACACTAAGATAAATCCGCTGTGGCGAAAGTATAAACCAAATATACATAAGGCATGCGAGTTAGGAAACTCGACTGGTGTCATGATAAATTCATTGTTGTTGATGCACAGGCCAAATGTGCCCAAGGCATATGATTAAAAAAACCTAACCAGTGCTAAGGTAAACCCAATATAATGGAGGCATAAGTCAAATGTGTCAAATGCATGTGAGTTGAAAACCTGATAAGCATCGAGGTAATTCGCTATAATAAATGCACAAGGGCAAATGAGCCTAAGACGCATGAGTCAAAAAAATCTAACCCGTGTAAAGAAATTTACCACGATGGAGGTGTAAGACCAAACATACCCGAGACACATGAGTCAAAAAAATCAGACTAGCATAAAGAAATCCATTACGATGAAGGCACAAGGCTAAATGCGCATGAGAGTTGCCATGAAAGGGGTGCAAAGCCTAATGTACATAAACAAATAATAAGGAATATACTATCAGTTGACACATGATTGTCACGTGAGATCTAAGTCACCCTCTACTCATCCGTCTACATGAACAAAGATTAAAAGCAGAGAAACACAAGCTTCCTTCTCGTTCATTATGATAAGAAAGGTAATCGTAAACTTTCTTCTCTTTTTTTATGACAAGGTAAACAATCTCAAACTCTCTTTTCTTCTTTTATAATAAGAAAGATAATCACAAACTCTCTTTCGATCCTTCAAGGTACAAAATACATTCTAAATAGATAAATAGGAGGGAGCTTTATCTTTTCTTAAGCTACTCGAGCCTACGTTTAGGGACTTCAGATTACTAACTTAAGAGTTGGAGAGATTGGATCGAGAAATCTCCCCTGACCCTAGTCTTTATACAGGTGGCATCTTGAGAGCACAATGTTTCCACTTTGAAAGCACAATACTTTCATCTTGGGAGCATGGTGTTTTTATCTAGAAGATATTTTAGATAATCCTACATGAATAAGTTAAGACTATGTTGGATTGATATAAGATACAATATTTTTCCTTAACAGGAATGAAGGAACCAGGTATAACACTATAACACTGAACTCGAGTAAAATATTCCTATAGTAGTTGTACAGAAGAACCAACGTGTTCTTAGTATTAGGAAATAAATATTCCAAATTTGCTTTTAATCCCATAGCAGTATACAAATAAAACAAGGATTCTAAAAATGACATATTTGATAAAGCCAAACAAATGAGGAAAATCATTTCTTAAAAAAATAAATAGATATAAGGATAAAAAACTTGAAAGCACATAAAATAACTTTTTAAATTAAAATTTTAAGGGTGATTTATCTAAAAAAACCCATATTTTAGGTTTTTCCTAAAAGGAACCCCCCTTTTATTTTTTTTTCAAATAATACTCCTAATTTAAAAAAAATATCGAAAATACCCCTTAAAAGTTTTCTTGTTAAATTTTTTGTTCATCTTTTTTACTAGTTTTCAACTGGTAGAATATTTTTATTTAACACATTTATAGTATTTTTCAATAGTATTTATAGTGTTTTATTAACGTACCGAAAATAATATAAATGTTATTGAAAAACATCATAAGTGAATTATGCCTCTTCCAACGTCATTACTAGTAGATCATCATAATATCATATTTTTTAGATTTATAATTAGTTCAATTAAGGTTAAGAATCTTTTAGATCATTTATAATATTTTAAAGTATGGTTTATAGTATTTTATTGTAATGGCCAAAACATTATAACAAACTAAAAACATTGTAACAGATCAAAATACTATAACATGCAAAAAAAAAAAAATCGAGTGACAATTTAGGTATTTTAAAAATTAAAAATACTATTTAAAAAAATAAGATAAAGAATATCGATTTAGAAATACTCAAAATATGAGTATTTTTTTAAGAAAATCGCTTAAATTTTAATTCTTATTATAAGAGCTCGAAGATATAGCTTTTCAACTTTACAGAAGAAGAGCATAAGGAAGCTTTAAAAAGCCATAAAAGAGATTGCCGGCTCATAAAGAAGGTTTTATGGAACAGTACCAAATCTATTTTCTGAAAAAGCAGAAGGTTATGAACATATCGAAAAGAACACTGCAACAACAGATGCTGTGTTAACAAAGGGATAAGAAAAAGAGAAAGATAAAGAGCAGAGAGAGAGAGAGAGAGAGAGAGGGAGAAAGCGAAGGCAACCCTTGTGTCAGGTGTAGTGTCGGTTTGGAGAAAGAAAAAGAAAAGAAAAGAAACAAAGATACAAGGAAGGAAGATGGTTATTCTCTTCCTTTTCCTCCAACTCTGAGCAGGAGAATGATTTCTGTTCGTCCATGTCTCTTCGCTCATCTTCCAAGAGTCACACGAGAGATGGTTAACTTCTCACTTTTTCTCGTTAACATTGAATGTCCACTTCTCTCATCCTCTCGTTAAACATTGAGGTCACCCAACCTGTCCTCAACATCGGAACACATCACGTCGACACTCCAATGAAAACGATGGGAATCTTCTTCTTCGAAGGCTCTAATTCCATGTTACGCGACATGACTAAAGTTCCATTTGTTGGTTGGCATTGTGTTAGGTGGGCTTGGAATGGTCCCGAGGGCCATGCAATTGTCCCATTAACGAAGACTACATGTCACGAAACCACAGTTAAAGTGCGGAGCTAACTTGGCTCCTACTATAACCGGAGGGTGGGGGGTCGATTCGTCAGCAGCTGCACCACCGCATGGGAGGGGAACATGAGTAGCTCGATTTGGTTGGCATGTACTGTTCTTTCAAGGATGTTTAGCGTGGCAGAGACAAAGGCTCCATCATTCCATTCATGTGTTTCTGAACTTTTGTGTTGCTCGTATTTAGTCACACGTACAAGTGAAGGAAAATATGTGATTGTATGTATGTTTGGATGGAGTTGCTATCATCGAGTGACCACAAATATTCATGAAGTTGATCTTTATTTTCAGGTCAAGAATGGGTTTCAACTTTCAACACCCAAAAAAAACACCATATTAATGTTTTCGGAAGGAGTTTGTGTTCGAATAGAAGCTTTCCTTCTCCTCGGCTCACTTTAGTTGGGACTGATAGTTGAATGATTTACCTTAAAAATATTAATTAATTAGTTCATCGATAGAATAAATCTATGATTCCTTCGTATAACCTATATGGACATGTATAACCATAGAAGAGATACGGTGCATCATTCTTACGTCTCAAAGTTTAAACGTATGTATTTCTATTATTTGTTTTAAAAAAAATAAAATTATATTTAGAGCACATAAAATGATTAACTATTATAAGTACAAAAATCTTCCTTTACATATGTTAAATAAGTTTGTTCATACCGAATTATACTTATACTGAGCATATTAACAAATAGTACATGAGGGCATATTAATGTATCATTTATACCGATCTTTTATTGGATCGGTACATATCATATATAATGATACATCATGGTACAATGAACCTTGGTTCTAATTATAATATTGATGTAGATTCGAATATACTTGAGCTGGTATGGTATTGAGTGAAGATAGGATCCAAGCAGAAATTTTATAAACTTGTATTAGACACGTGTCCGATAAGATTATTTTGATTCTTAAATTAGTTTTTATTTGGAGGATTTGATCAAATATTGAATTTGAATCTACTTAAGTGTAATTGTACTATGATAATTCCCAACGAAAAAATATATTAAATATTTTTTTATAATATGGTATGAACCAATTATATTCAAGATCATAATTAAATATGATAAATAGTTACATGCTCTCTCTAGTCATAAGTGCATTTGTGCAACATAAACCCGAAGGATGTGTGGTAACAATCGACTGAGTCAATTTCCCATTTGTTTGATGTGACTAACTTTATAAGGTCGAACCCATTTTTAATTGGTGCAATATTGACTATCATATCGATCGAATAGAGTTGAGATATCGAAAAAAATGAAGATGATATATTAGAAAATTGATATATTAGTCGAGTATTTATGGAATGAGAGTAAGAACTAGATAATCATCCATGTGTCATTATCTCCTTATTAATTTCAAAATTTTATGATCACACGATCATTCTCTTTAATATGATTTGACAAAAAATACTAATCAATAACTATTATATTATTTTTTTAGATATATTATCATAATTTGATTTGATAGAATAATTAATCTATTAGTTTTGTTAAATCTGAATTGCTGATCAAGATGATTAAACATAAGTTAAATAACAATATACTCATTAAATCTCTACAAGTTAATCTTAATTTTTATCCATCTTAGCTAAACTTTTGCCAACTATTCTCTGATCTAATAAGAAGTTGATATCTATAATGCTTGACGTGAGACGTAACCATGATATGTCATTTTTACAAACCGAGCTGCAAATAAGAAACACAGATGAAGAATCAATCGATCTCTCGCTCTCAAATAACATTTGGCAATTGTGACATGTAAATTGTTCCACACAAACCTATTGAATGAGACGATTCCACATGTCAAGTCTTCTACAGATGTCACCCTCGAAATCTCAGGGATGCGACACAGTGTTGATATGTTGGATACAAACGGCTCTCGGTCTCCAATCTCAAAGTTCCCAGACAAAATCAGACGGCTAGTATTGTTTTATTGTTCATAATTTTATGAAATTATCCCTCGAGACAACTAGTCATCACCCCAATCATCTCTCGCTTGCTCTTCCTATAAACATTTTTCTTTCGTTACATGTCGAAACCCAAAGAATGAGGCGATTTTTGAATCCATTCTTCCACGTCGAATTCCGACAACCTAACATGGCGACTCCCTCGAAAAAGCTATCGAGCCATTGAGATCCTACGTCGACTCTCTTGAAGAACCCTGTAAGAAATTTGAGGGGCTAATTATAGATTAACTTATGTAGTTAGTTATCTTTAGTATTTTGATTTTTATATTTTCAGAAGTCGTATTGAGATCTTTATACTTATGAAAATAAAATATTTAATATTATTTCTCTTAGTTTTATAATAGTCGATAGATGAGGAGGAGGCATGATCACAAAATAGAGAGAGATCCTTCCTACGGAGTACTTCATTTTTTTCAATAAAACCTCTGAAGACACAAAGAGAAAATGTGAAACAATTGAATAGTACTGTCTCACTTCGTTTCCAACAAAACCCTTCTCTTACTCCTGATTTTTTTTTCTTTTGGATAACGAGAATAACACTACAAAATTATATTTTAAATCCTATTTTAACGTCATTTTTTTTTTGTACATGACAATATGCCCTATATTTCCGTAAACAGAATCAACAAAGTGAGGAAAACGTTTTAAATATTTAAATATAAAAATCGTAATATAATTTTTAAAAAATATAAAATCGTGATTATAAAGATAACTAATTAGATCGGGTAATATAATTAGCTCCGGCTTGAGATTGTATTTCTCCGTACATAGCAATGGCGACAAGCTACCGGTGCTATAGCAGGCCTTACACGGACCAAAGGTCGCTTTCTGCAACTTCAAGTACTTCAAAGTATTTAATACTTGTAACATCATGTGAAAGAACAGTATGTCTGATTCTGAATTGGACATGATATTGGAACATTTCTTTCAATATTACGATTCTTTTTGCATCCCTCTTTGGCGTTGGATCAGGTTAGGTGACTGAATAGTATGAAACTTTAAACACAATATTCATGCCCTATCAAACTGTAGGGATGACTAGCTTCATACGTTTTCTTCACTCGAAGGAAAGCAGTGGGCCAGTCGATATCATTTTAAGTTTGATCATAAGCTTCTCGACCAACCTTGTTTGTCAAAACCCTTAGCTTACTTCCATAAACCTTGATATCTTAGTCCATTAATGCTAACATTTCTTTAGGTCGCTGAGTGGATGAACTCTGCTGAACCAACTAATGGTGTAAAGAGAAAAGCAGCAAGACGCATTCCCGAGTAACAAGAATGCACCATATAGTCCTCCAAACCAATTCCATCATGGCTTGTGATGGGCACTTCACAAGCTTCATATGAATCCTGGGAGGCCAGTGACGAAGTTCATGCTCTTATCCTTCTTCGATATCATCTGATAACTCTATCAGAGATTGGAGTGTCAGAGTGAGATGTCAAATACCTTAAAACACCTAAGATGGATGTTTCCTCGGCAAATGCTAGTCATCACTGACTGTTTGTTATTGTGAGTGAGATGTGGTATTTTTTGTACTAAAAGAATGAATTATAAATATAAAAAGAAAAAGTAAATTGCATGGAGCAGTAAGTGGTCGATGTCACTCGTCGTTTTGAAGTTATTCCCGGCCTCATGGGGGGCAGCGGGCTGAGGAAAAAGCCAGGCGGTGCCGGACGCGTACACGACACAGGTCAATTCCGAGGGTGCATGGAATGTCGCAGGAACACGCGGAAACGTCCGTGACGCCGTGCCCACCACCCTCCCTCTCCGCCCCTCCGCCCACATGCTGCTCCTCCCCATTCCCCTGGCTCGTCATGTGCTCCCCCCACCCCACATGGAGCTCCCTCTCGGTCCCTGTGCCCCCCATTCCCCGCTGCAACGACGGTGATGCATCGCTGGCCAGCGGCCACGCCTCCCTTCTTCACATGCGCTCTGCTCCGTGGCCAACTCCCCCTCCCACGAGCCCACCACACCCGCCCCGCCTCCTCCTCTTCCTCCTCCTCCTCCAATTAGCGGCCACCACTTCCGTGGACGTCTTTGCCATCACGAAGCGTATCCATACGCCTCCCGCGGATACGTTTTACTTTCAGTCAACATATTAAGTCTTCTCTTATGCCACGCTTCTGATAAATGAAGTGTTACAAGTACACAAAATAAATGCTCCTAATCTGCATTGATGGATGATGTGCTGACACTGACATGCCATCCACATAGCACCCACGTAACATTCATCTTGCCACGGCAGGGGACGACGTATCTCCCTTAAGTTCCCACCACATGGTCCTCATGCATGTCATTTGTGTCCAGTGACACATGGAGTGGAGCCCACCACAACATACCTAATATGTCCATTTTAGTTTCTTTTATGTCCTAAAACGCTTGAAGCAGCCGCATCGACCCATCACGGTAGTTACTGTTACTAATAGCGACTTCTGCGAAAGACACATTTATTTCTTGTACCCACAAGTTTACCCTCGGATAGTGGTGGTCCCGTTCATGGTTCGGGAGTTCGGTTGGATGTAAACTATTGGGTGGCAAAACGGGGTAATTTTAGAAATTGAGGCACGTGAAGATTTCGGACTCCCACGTGCTTCGTGGCAGCGCCTCCTCTGGCTTTATCATTTCAGCTTTATTTTGCTGTCATTTGTCCCTTCACGTTCCAATATTTACATAAACACCACCCCACCTTAACACTGAAGTGATGCACGCGATGGTACTTTCGTAATTTTAGGAGTTAGCAAGGACCTTTCCGTGGAGGGTCGACTCGAACCATGTCTCCTGTCTTCTCCGTCCTCTCTCCATAAAAGGGCGCTGAAAGAGTCGCATGGCTTCCCATCCCCGGTGATCCCTTCTTCGAACGCCCTCTTCTTCTACGCGACGCCGATGAGCTTCGACCACAAGATCTCGAGTTCCGTGGTAAGAATGAGCAGGAACGGGCGAAGGAGGAGGAGGACACTTCTGAAGCACTCGAGGAGATGCCACCACATGAACGGCAGAAGGAAGCAGAGCAAGGCGGCAGTGGCGGAACGGCTTCAGACGCTCAGAACTCTTATACCGCCCAAACCCGACGTCGTGAAGGAGGCGGCGGCCTCCGACAGGCTTTTCAAGGAGACGGCGGACTACATCCTTCTGCTGCAGACCCAAGTCGAGGTCTTGAAGCGGCTGGTGGATATCTACAACCCCTGCACGGAGTAGAATGGCAGCGAGCAGTGAGTGATATGATACACATGGAAGAGCGAGCGCTAAAAGAATGGTTTTCGGTGTTGCCCATGTAATTTTGCTGCTTCACTTGTAATGTCTTGTGTTAGTTAATTATAGCTTCCGCTTGTAAGGAGACAGCCAACAGAGAGATGCTACTGTGATCTCCTTGTCCCGATGTTTGAGCTTGAACCGGCAGTGCACCAGTGCTCTTAAATTAGTGGAGACACTTCTCCCAAGATGGTTGTACACTTGAGTAGTTCTGTATAAGCACTTTTCGAACTAGACTGTTCCTCCTAGCGACTCCAATCTCCACAAGGCGGCAATGGGAGATGTGGAATTCTGTAGGTAATCCCCTTAATAATGTTGGATTCAATCGTTCAGGCTGCTTAACTATAAACTGCTTATCTAAGTGAGTACGAGCTAAAAATCTTATTCAGATGCATCAACAAGAGCATTTAGATTCTCAAAATAAAGATGCATCTCTCTGTTAATATATGCTACAACGAACGACGGCCTTGACCTCATCTCCTCATCCCCAGGCAATTCCTCCTCCACCTTGGAGTCGAGGGACTGGGCCAGCACAGGAAAGGTGCTCCCTGCATGACAGCCTTTGTCGTCGAGTTCCAGCCACGGTGAGACCGGAGACAGGCAACAAAGGGGGTGAGATGGGAGTGCTTTCTGCTGAGCTGACCAGGCCACCGTACGTCCTTGCTCTACCTGAGACACGGTCTCCGAAGCCATGTCGGTAAGCATCACCGAATTCAACAGCGAGGGCAAGCCTGGCCCGAGTAACAATGGTCGGCCGGCCCCCAAGGGGGAGCTCGTAGGACTGTCGGCGGTCGGAGATGGTGAAAGCTTCGAATGGCCACACGGATTGACCGAGTTGGGTGGCTGCTCAGGAGACAAGTGCTTGACGGGTCTCCATGGTCGTCGGTCTGTGATACCTTTGGAGCACAGGCAAACACATCCGTGGTGCATCCCGTCGAGTTAAGAGAGATTTAAGGTGACGCGCCGAACTAGCAGATCTGCAAAATCAGTGGAACGTTAGGAATATGTTCGTTGAGCACAATTGAGTTCCAATAGTGTTCGTCGAGCTGGTCAAGTGGTTTACGTGTCCAACTAAGCTGAACTGTGATGGTTACCATTGAGCTGACAAGTTCCGATAGGGTCCATCAAGTTGGTCCAAGCTGCAACAAATCAGGAAGGTATTTATAAAATTAGATTTTATTATTGATAAAAAATATATTAACGATCAATTATCATTCGACGTATAATCGTCACATAAAATTTATCATGAAAAAAAAAATCAAGATCACCCTCCACCTCTCTCTCTTTGTTGACTAAAGTTCAATGCAAACTATTCGCAACTATCTCCGTCCATTTTCTATATGGATAAAACATCAAGACGAGGATATGACGATTGTAGATTGTCCCCTCCAAAATTAAGTATAAAAACTAATTCCTAACGTTACATCGAAGGATTTTTTTTAAAAAAAAACTCATACCCATGGATCGGATAAAAAAAAAAAATTAAAATTAATCTTTAATCTTAGCGCAAGTGACACCTCGGGTTCATCTGTCGCCGGCTTAGACATTCTTCCACTTTGGATTTGAATCATGTTGGATTGACTTAGACATTCTTTATTTCATATGTCAACTTCCCTTCCGTTACAATGTACGTGGTTCAGCAATGTCGATTTTGATATATATTCCATTTGGCGAAGAAAATAAGTCATATTGGGTCAAATAGATAATGGATGATTGAGGCTACTCTTCATTAACCAATCAGATCCTTCTAATTTGTTTGCAAATTATGTACAATCTGCTCAGACCGATTAGTCATCATGCCATAATTGAGAATATGCAATTCTGTTCAAAATTAGACAAGTCAATGAGTAGGATCACTTCACAATACGTTAATCGATAAATATAAAACAAAACTTCACAAGTGACAAAGTAGAAGCATCAAAGTAACTATAACAGTAATAAAAAATGTTCTTTACGTTCTATCCCAAAATCAAACTTCACATGTTTATGTTCTAATGCACACCTCCAAATCACCGGAACATCTGGCAAGAATACACATGCTTGTTTGGTCATTGGCTTCGCTTATTGGCATAGTCATCAGGCTCATCATCATCATCCTTAATATCATCTTCAAGCAAATCCTGATCGTCATTGCCATACTTGGTTGATCCACTGCCATCATAAGCACCAGTATCATCACCATATTTAGCATTGTTGCCACTGACTGTAGCAGCACTGTCGTTGTTGCTGCTCTCGCTACAATGGTGTACTCTGTTGTTTCCCCTGTAATTACCAGTACCACCACCATAAGTACCATCAGCCCCACCGATGGAACTGTCACGGCCGTCGCCACCCCCGGCAACACCATAATTACTACCCCTGGTGCTCATACCATCATATCCTCCATAGCTACTACCACCAAAGCCACCACCGCCACCACGAGGTCCAGTGTTGTAACTTTCTCCACCATAATTACTTGCACCATTACTGCCACTTCCATAACCTCCTCCACCACCATGACCACTGCTTCCGTAACTGCCTCCACCACCGCCATATCCACCACCACTGCCAAAGCCCCCTCCACCATAGCCACCACGAAATCCACCCGATCGTTCCATGGCGTAGTTAACCCTTACTATCCGGCCATGAAGATCCTGATGTAGTAAGATTCATCATTGATACAGAACACAGCAGTTTTGACTAAGAATGTAATATCGAATACAAAACTAAGCAATCTGATCACATTTTTTAATCTTCCAGCTTGAATAAAAATTAGCAGTCCAAAGTAAGAAGCAAAACTCATATGTGTGTTTCAAGTGATAGCCTACCGCTAGCAAAAAAATATACCTAATTACAAGTTTTAAAGAGCTTTATCTATGAAATATAGTACAACCAATAAAAATGAATCTTGTGAATTTTTTCCCCTCAAAGCACGCATTAGCGTAAGACAAGTTCATGTGACATCTAAATTATACCAAATACCAATTAAGTCTAAGGTTTTGTCAACTAATGGATTTTTCTTCTCAACATCATGCAATTAACTTGGCATTTTAATCATAATTTTTAGTGGTTGATTTAGAATGCTCTTGAAATCCAATTTTGTGCCATAAAGAGTGTCACTAATAAATTTCTGTTAGAACGATCATGAAGTTGGTTGTATTTCACCTTCATCAGATAAACATAAGATGGAAGTACAATGGAAGTTCAATGATAAAGAATCCAACCTTTCACTTGCATTTACAAGAGACAGAAACAACAGAAGTTGTAGCCACTGTAGTGGCAAGAAATGATGCTACTAGAATACAAAAGAACGGAACTCAAACCGGTGTTCATTGGTAACCAATAACCAAATAAAACACAAAAGGTACCTCATCAAATTTACCTATTAGTAGCACAATATATGATTAATTAGATGCACCGGGATGCCTAATCTTCCATATGAACATTTATGAAGAATTTTGGGAAAAGAGTAGGATAATAATTTAAATAAAATAAAAACATAGAACCCACTGAATTTACTTGAGGAAGACACTGATAGAGCATGATTATGCATCCATGTGATGAGACACACTGTGATCCATTTTTATGTACAATATGATCATACTCAGAAGTTTCCATGTGGATTAAGATCCTGGGATGTTCCGGATAAGAGCCAGGGCTCTTGTCATATAATTGTCAGGGCCTTCTGTTTCTAGGTTAGCACTTTTTTATGTACTTCCACATAAAACTGATAGTGCAACAGGATCAGCACTCTGACTTGTATAAACATAAATGATGAATTTTGTAAAGCAAACAAAATTAACAAATAAGCAAAATGAACTGTCAGGCAGATGTAGCTTCCCAACAATGCAGCTTATGGAACGGCATTCTGATTTATTTGAACATTAAACTCACATGGCCGAGAAAAAAAGCAAACTGAACTATCAATGTACCTTTCCATCCATGCCACTAATGGCAGCAGAGGCTTCTTCATTAGACGTAAAAGTGACAAACCCAAATCCTCTAGACCTTCCCGTCTCCCTGTCCATGATAACTCTAGCTGCAGAGGAAAACATCCATGAACTAGTATGGATGTAGAACATTTACTCCATTAGGTTAGTGAAAAAAATTATCACTTGCCTTCTACAACTTCACCATAATTAGTAAATGCTTCTCTTAAACTGTAATCATCTGTGCCATATGAAAGTCCTAAGATGCAAATAATAGAGGCATAAGAAGCTGCAGAAATATGAAGTCAAATGCCAGAACAAAAGTTATTCTTCATTGTATTATGGCAGACCTCCAACAAAAACCTTTGAGGATGACATGCACCGTATTGCTTGATTTAACGATGGACTTAAAGTTACAGATTTCTTCAAGAGATTTCCAATTCTATTTGCAAAAGCCATTCTTCACACCTGATAATGATAAGCACAAAAAGGAAACTAAAGCATCTTAACAGGTTAAACACAAGCAAGCAGCATACCAAATATGAAAAAACTGAACACTTAAGATTAACTGGAATAATATTTTACTTTTGGTCATGCAGGGAAGAAGTGGGTTTCCAAACAAAAAGCATACCAACATAGAAAACAATATGATTTGATAAATGCAATTGGTAAAAAAATAAATAATGGCTTAAAGCCATTTATCCTATGTCCATAAGTAATCACTAAAAGTTGGAGCTC
This sequence comes from Musa itinerans, assembly GCA_001649415.1. Classification (NCBI taxonomy): domain Eukaryota; kingdom Viridiplantae; phylum Streptophyta; class Magnoliopsida; order Zingiberales; family Musaceae; genus Musa; species Musa itinerans. Next base: position 57,885 of record LVTN01000047.1, on the reverse strand, counting down.
TTCAACAAAACCTTTGCTATCAACTAATGATATCGAACTCAAATTTGTACATCCTATGCGCACCATGCTAATATTCAAGACGGTCAGTTGTACCGCTATGAGTTACACAAACAATAGAATTGTAGAATTAGTATCATTCAAAAAATGAATTCACGATTAACTGAGGGTACAGAAATTTGAGACATAAGAACACATCAAATCCTCCTGCATCAAACAGAACATCTCCAATCGAAATCCCTTGCTGACCTGACCCTAACCAAACTTATAGCTCAGCAGCATCCATTTTAATACCATCATCTCGACCTCGACAGATCGACAAACAGCAAGACAATAACATGATGACACCACCGAGTGAAGTAATTGGAAAGAACCAAGAATCATCGCAGCGAACAGTTAAACGTTCAGATCCCAAAAAGAAGGATGATCGTGAAACAAATCGAGCAACCATACCAAAAGATGCTATAATTACACTGATGGAAGCAGAAAAACAGGCGAAATAGGGCAAGGGATTAGCAACATCAGATACCTTTCTTTCGGTGATCTGTCGACTGCTCCCCTCTCGAACGTGGCCAAAACCCTACCGACTCGAACAGAACGGGGGTTCAGATCGGAAAACACACATGCAATTTCGTGATGGATCTTATCCGTTCGTCTGTGATGGATGGAAGAAAGATCCCATGACGGGTGGGCGATATTTATGTTCGCACTCTTGCGGTAATTGGACGTCGACTTTTAAGTGACAGGGCAGAGCCACGGTGGAGGTCGATGACCATTAAAAAGTAAGATTTTTTTTTCGCCCAAGAATGATATTATATTAGCAACCGAAGAGTATTCACGATGTCATCGTAGATTTGTAGGAGTAAATAGGTTAATATAAAAAGATGCATGTCAAAGATGAACTCTTCAAGATCATGTCATCAATTATTCTCTCATAATAATATTAGGAGAGAATAACATTATCAGCAAACAATATTATGACTCTTCCAGACGTCATACCGGCTTTGCCAGGAACGATTTCTTTGACACGGGCTCAAGATGGGCCCCGTTTCACCCGAATGAGCCCAAGAAACGTGGGTGCAAAAGGCGCGTAACGAGGAGACGATTATTACCCAAAGAAATTCCATAGCACTACACATGTCGAAGCCCAATTTCCCGTCGACTACCATCCGATTGCGGCGATTCGCGCGGCTCCCCTCCGCTTGTTTTCCCTTCCTCTCCTCTCTTCTTCTCCGAATCTACCGCACGAGGTTCTCCATGGCGTTGATCGATCGGAAACAGAAACAGGGAGAAGGAAGAGGAGTCTCGATGCTCCTCTCCAAGCCGTCACCGGATTCACATCAGCTCTCGTTGTCTCATCGTGGATTACTTGGTCTCCTTTATGGTTTGTTTTCCTCTCCGTTATTGCTCATAGCGAAACTTGTTACATGCCTTATGATTTATTTGCATTGCCATAGAATAACATTTACTGGATCTGTGGTGAAGGTTATGCCCGTTTCATACGTGTTGGATTTTGAGCCATTATCAAAGTCATCCATTAGACCTCTTAGAGTTTTGTTGTGTGATTTTTGTGTACAATAAAAAGAGCTGATACTCATATATCAATTCAGGTTTTTTTTACCCCCTAGGATTGTATACATTTTAAATTTTTATTGTCATATTCTTTGAATACGTTTTAGGATGTTAAAAAAGCAGCCTCAAACTGCCAATGTTTAGTGTTTGTTTTTATTTCTTCACAAGAATGCTTCTAGATTGAGTAGTTAAACTTGATAGCCAGGAAATTGTAAATAAATGATTGGTGTGGAATTCTGAATCCAATGTCTTTCACTTGATGTATTTTAAAGAAGTGAACAAGAAAGGTCTGGGATTACATGTAGATATTCTACAGTTGAATTTCCTGCTAGAGTGAAACATGGAAGTGTATATTCCAACAAAATTTATGAAGGAAAATTGGCAAAATGCTCTACTGGCCAACGACTTCTTTCAGACAGGTAAGGTGTACTTTTGAGGTACACAACAGGAAGAATACCTATTACCAGCTCAATAGCCATCCACAAGAAGGTTCTGATAACATACAAGAAACAGATACCATATGATCCTTACTATCAATTCATTATTCTTTTTTATTGTTACCACATTTTGGTAACAATTGGAGGGTTATAAGAAGTATGACAAGAATTGAAATTATTAGCACTCAGCGAAGAAGTGACTGTTAATGAAGGGTTCCTGCGTTAATGGGATTGCTAAAATGTTCTATAGTTTTTTTGGGGGATATTAGGACCAAGGAAGAAAAATCTCCGTGGGCGGAGCAAGGCCATTCCTGGGAAAAAAGTTTGCTAGTTGATTAATATATAGACATATATATGTATTGTCACAACAATAAAGAACAAAAACAAGAAGTCGACTTAATTCAAACACTTGGTAAGTAGCTATCTGTGCAGCTTACTTGGCTTGATTTGCAAACCAGCTTCAGTGACACCACTTAAAACTTCATCGATCAAATCCTTGAATATCAACCTCTCAATCTGTAAAGCCACCCTCGATTGCTCGACGCTGAAGTCTACCCAGCCTTCAGATCGGTGGAGAATGTCCTCTCCAGCAATAAACTCAACGTCATCCTCCAAGCTGGTAGATCTTGTCTTCTCAGTTCGAAGTCTTACAATCTGAGAGCACACTTCTTCCAGTACATGCTGCTGCCCACTTAGTTTTCTTCTGAACTGACATAAAAGGTCAAGGCCATTGCCATAGGCAGTCGATTCCATCTTATGAGATATGATCTCATTTACCACATCAAAAATAAGCTTCCTGTGGTTCTTCTCTGTATTTGTCTTCTGATGCTGAGTTTCTTCTTTATCAAGTTCAAATTTTGAGAACCAGCCATGCTTTGGTTGCTCGAGAACACCAAACAACTCCGGGTTGATAGCACAGCCTGGTGTATAGAGCTGAAGCGGAACCCTGCAGTCTTTGTTCAATATGCCTGTTGCCAGTAGAATCTCGGAGACATACTTGTGATCCGGGTTGTCCATGTTACACTTCGAGGTAATGAAGTCTGTTGTTGGAAGCTCTGCATCAGCCGATTTCAGCATTTTGATTTGTACAAGGTTTTCAAAATCTTGAAGTTTCTTGAGGCTGGTTTCATCATTCATCTTGGATGAATTCTTTGGGTGGCAGTACAGATCTAAAGTGCAAGGTTCAGTATCTGCTCAAGGAGGAATAAGAGGAGTCATTACAAAGGTAAGTCACAGGGTTTGCCTTGGAATATCACTTAGATATCATTACAAAGAGTTGCATAAATAATGAGACTATTAGGGTCCACATTGACAATTCAAAATAGTGTGATTAGTTACCACTACAGAAGAAAACTTTCATTTCTCACTGAAACTATTTTGTAAACATTTCCTCATTAAAGTACAGAATTCATAGAACAAATGCTCACCTTTGACTGCATCTGGGGTTCTCTTCACAGGGGAAGGAGAAAACTGATCCTCATAGCATGAAGAATCAAGGACTGACACAGGACTTGGGTATTCAAAGGTAATACTCGCGAGCTCCTTATCTGATATATGTTGACTTGTATTTACTGCAGAATTCTGAAACAGGCAAAGAAATCAAAGCAATGAATGATATGCATGGATAACATACAATAAAATCATATAATTAGACCTATGAAGTTGATATTATGAGTTGTATGTTGGAATTAGTGTTAGAAAGTATACAGATCGTGTATAGAGTAAAATTGCCACAGCAACTAAATAATATATTTTTCAGTTTTAGTGATATTGTGGATTATATGAGAGATCACTGAAAGAAGTTAAAGCATCACATGACTGTGGACTTCATTTTATTTACTTCACTTATAGAAGAATAACTAAAGGAATAAAGAAGATTATGTGTGTCTTAAATATGAAGACCAATGAGGAATATGAATATGGCAAGGTATTGATGCACCAATATGTCAAAACTGAAAAGGTTAGGATGTGTCATGATAATTCTTATAAAAAAATATAATATAATATATAACAAATTGTAAATCTTATTTATTGTGTTAGAATAAATGATTAACAAGCGTCTATACTAAATTATGGAGAAGATAAAGAGAGCATATAATAACTCAAGAAGTATGATTAGTGTTTTAATTTCACTAATTATTGATGTTTAATACAAACAATATATAAACAAGTTATTTAATGATATATTTATCTTTGTAATTAAAGAAACGTCCAAGTAAAACAAAGTTTTTTCAAGAAGAATCGATGAAGAATCCCTAAATTATTCTAAAAGTATATGACATTTTTCAATTTATTTTTGAAAATTGGATGCTTTGAAGCAAATATTATATTATGGTTCATCATCTAAAATTTCTGATTTGTATTTCTTCACTCATTTAAAATGCATTATATCTTTAATATGAATGATTAACTGCAGAAGTAGGCAGAGTTGTACCTTCTGGTTCAAGACTAAGGTTGCAATCTGGGAAGCCCTGCTTGATGGGATGCGATGCTGCAGAACAGATGACTGTAATGCAAAGCTCCTACTTTTGTTAGAACCTGGCGAAGTTTCATCATTTCGACGACTTGAAACCCTTTTCTCACAGATGATTTCATCAACATCAACCTGGTCTTCTCTTTTTTGTACTTGAGATTGTTTCAGCCTGAGTTTGCGTCTTGGAGAAACTGATTCGACTGGTTTCCTATTGTTATGCTCACTTTGAGCCTTGTTCATGTTGGGGGTAAGTGGACATGGCTGCTTCTCTGCTTCTGTTTTTCTCTGCTGCAGTCTTGGGCTCAGAATGCTTGAAGTTTTTGCTGAGACTCCACTGTTCTCTTCCAGATACTGCATCAAGTTTGAATGAAATTTCGGAGAATTATTATTTCCCATGGACCTTCTGATGATTTGCCTATCTGTTGTTGAGAGAAGTGCCTGAATGTTTGATTCACCAAGTCTGACTCTAGGACTGTGGTCTCTCTCAGCTGTGATATTTGCTGAGCTTTTCTTTCTATTACCAGAACTACTTGTATGCAGCTTTGGAAGATTTGATAGACCTTCCAGAAGAACTACCGTGTGACCTGAAGCATCTGAAATTCTGACATTCTTTGCAGGCTTCATAACTACAATTGGAGGATCAAAGGCTTTTGGAGAACCACCTTCTTGTGCTGGTTGTTTCCAGACCTTTGGTGACCTCGAGTTCTGAGTGCTTCCCCTTGGAGTTCGGTCTGCGTAATCTTCCAGCACAGATATCTTGTAGCGATGATCATTATCCTTTGTGGTCTGCGCCAGCCTCTTCGCGTGCATAGCAGCTACTATTTGTTTGAGAGCCCTGAGGTCCTTCTTTTGCTGCTGGAACTTATGCCCTTTGAGTCTCTCCTCTATCTCTTGGTAGATGAACTGAGCTTCTTGGTACCCAGTTGTTGCTTTCTGTGGAGTCTGCTGTGTCCAAGGTGCGGTCTCAGTCATGATCTTTGATTTGTGTTTCAGCGGCGAATGATGATCTTTTGGCTTTGATATTGTTGAATCTCTGCTTTGAACAGCGTGAGGGAGCTGATCACCTTTTGCATCCCGAGTTCCTCTTGGTCTTGTTGCTGAGGTACAGTCTCTCGGTTCATGGGAAGGAGCACAGCTTTTTCTGGCAACTGCTGCTTGAGCTGCTGAGTTCGAGCCGAGCATTTCATCCAAGCCCATGAGCTTTGCGACGATGCTGGGTTGTCGCTTTTGGCTAAGATCCTGAAGCAGATTGGAAGCTCTATTGACACTGGGACTGGTAGTAGTTTTGTCGAAGTCCTCCAAAGTTGAACTTGTTCTTGAAGCAAAGTCAGAACTCCTTTGAGCTCCTCGCCTGCTGTCCAGTGAGAGCCTTGGAAGCTCTCTAAGTTTGTTAGTGGGCTTACTGTTATCTTGGGAATCCATCAACAGCCGCGAGAGTTCTCTTCCATCATAAGAGAAACGAGGTGATCTCCGTGATTCTTGGTAGAACGAGGTATCATTTGCTTCATGATCACGAAAACTCCAGGGTGCTTCCTTGAGTTCTACCAGGAGTCTGATTGCTTCATTGAGATCAGTTGGCATTCTCGTTTTGGCGAGCAGCACAGGCCTGGGCGAGTCCTTGTGCTTCACTTCATGGTTGTTCACCTTCTCAGTTGATGCAGTTCTGGTAGGAAAGCCCTGAGAGCCTTTCTTTATGGGATCTCTTACAGCATTGTGGAAATCAAGGGTTTGCAGAATAGCCTTCGGGGTACTACTGCAGGAGTCAAAGCTTATAGATTTGGCATCGTCTTCTGGTTTCTTGACCTTGGGTGAATTCGCTAGTAGCGACTTCTCTTGAAAGAATGCTCTGTCGAAGGAGCAGGCCTCCTGTCGAGATGCTTTGACAGATTCGAGAGAAGAATATGACGAGCTGGATGAGGAACAAGAAGCTCTCGACAATTCCATGGAAGCTGTCTGGGTTTCATTCAAGCTCTTGCTCAGATTTTTCTCCTGCATGTTAAATCGGTATCTGTCAATCTTCTATCGATAGAGAACAAAACAATAGTAAGTATGCTGAGGCTGATACTTTACCTGAAGAATCTGTGAAAAGTGTGGTTTTTGCTCTGACTCTTGTCTTCCATTCTTTGGAAGAACATGTCCTACCCAAGAAAAAGATCAATATTTCGTTAGGATCTAACTCCAAAACTACAGTCTGCAGCATAGACACATATCAGGGTATCCATTTTAATTTGGTGGTAACAATTTGGCGATTCAATTTGACAATTGTCAAAAGATGAGCAATTAAATGGTCATCATTGATGCTCAATCGACACTTTTTCAGAACAAAAATTTCTCCATGATATTAGTTATTTGTAATACAGGATCAAGGCAGTATTGTTGTATTAGTGGCTCAAGGCTTTACAATCATCAAATTCTCCATGTATGTTCCTCAGGTTAGAAATATCTTTATTAATAGATCGAGCAATGAAAACCTATCGACTTATTTATTTGCAGCAATATTATTTCTGTATATCCTTTCACATATCGCCTATTTTAATGCCAGGGGATCCAACAGAATCACAGAAGGATCAGAATCTTCAAAATTAAATTTGAATTTGCTGATGATACAAATGCCTCGACAAGGAGTCTCATAATTGATTCAGCAAGAACCAGTTGGTACCTGATGGAAGCTTCCTATGGTTATGATCGTTGAGGCGCTTCCCAATGAGGAGATGGTGGCGGTCAAACATCTGAAAGATTCCGGCGATGCACCCAATTTGCTTCTGCAGATCCATATTCTCATCCGTGAACGCATCGACCAACTTGGCATGCATTCTGAGCCGCTTTGATTCCACGACTTCAATATAAGGCTCACAAAAAGGGATCTGTTTTCTCGCTCTAGTGTTGGTCGAGTTCTGCAAGGGAAGGCATGAGCAAACTGTGGGTTTAAGAAACCAATTGTTGGGGAGGGTTCTGAGGATGGTGATAGATTCGAGCTGGGAAGAATGGAATCGAAGAGGCAATGTTGAAGATGGCTGTGAGGGGCCTTCCTCACACCGCGCGGGTCTTTAAGCAGCTTGCATGGGCATGTGATGGCGGTCAGGAAGTACAGAGCATGGTCGACTGCAAATTGTTACCAGTATCGTTCTCAGACTCTCCCTTCTTCTTTACCTGCTGTCATTTTTATGCACCATGAACATAATCAATTGGTTCATTTAACTGTGACTCCAACAAGGTGGTCCTACAAACAGTTAGTGAAGGCAGCCATCTGGATTGTCTGCCATTGCAGAAACTGTCGAATCTAAACCAGTAGAATGAATGTTTCTTTGTACAGTAAAGAAGCTATGACACTGCTTATCCATCATGTTAGCCATTTACAATCTTGTTCTGGTTTTGTTATGGATATGAGACTCCTGAGCTCATCCTCCAAGTACAAGAGACACTTGCTCCTAGTAGGATATAGGTCACTGTGGCCTTTAGTTAAGCACAGTGATACATTTATCTTGGTGGTGGTCTTTAAAACTGTTTACATCTACATGTCAACCCAAGGATGTTAAGAATGGGTTACTCATAATTCTCTTCCCTTGTATGCATAATAATATGTACCACAATGCATTTATATACTTTGGTGGTGAGGGTGTGGTGATGAATGGCATGTCGGATAAGATACAGGGAAGCAAGGGCACATGGGGCTGGCTACGGCTGCTCTTGAATCATTAGGCAGCACCAACTAACCGAGTGCAATAATCCATGGCATGTTCCAATCCATTAACTCTGGCATTTGTACCACAAGGTTGGCACAACTTATCACAGAATGTCTTGGGGGGAAACAGAGTTATGGCCATGCCCCATATGCAGCATGGGGTTGAAGCAGGATGAAGTGATCCACACATGGCATGTTTTTTCCACTTGTACATCTCAGTTTGCAAATTCATATCAAGGTTTACGCTAACCGTGGAAGAACCACAGTCGAAGGGTAGTTTTGGCGATCACAAATCAGCATATATGCAAGTCTCTCGGATGGTTATGGTTAAGAAGTTTTTTTTATTTTTTAATTGAAATTAAATTAGAAATTTTGATTGTGAAATGAAAATAATAATACATGGATGTTTAGATTTTTAATTACGACTAGTCTCACACTATATTAGACTTCCTACCAACCTCCTCGCATGTCAATATTAAAATGTCTTGTCAATCCATATCCTCATGTCAATAATAGAATGTCTTGTCAGCTCGTATCATCATTTTTAAATGATTTTTTAAGTCTGAATAATACTCAATAATTCTATGATATTATTTTTTATAAAATACTTATCGATTAAAGCTTAATACGAATGGTTACTTTATAAAATACTCATAACTTTTTTTTTTAATTTAGTATCTTTTTCTTTTACGTTAACTTAAATGTCGAAAAGATCTTAGTCTAGTACGTATTTAATTGAGTCCTCGAATAATCTAAATAGATTGATATATAAATATATATGTATATATAATGATTATAAAAGAAATTAAGCACTAATAAGATTGAAAATTTTAAAATTTATGTAAGAGAATATATATTTGACTTGAGGGAAAAGTTTATTTATTGTGTTTACTATTATTCTTGGATAGTGATTTTTTTTATTTTTTATTTTCCGTTGATTTTGATAAGTGTCGAGGCACATAAAAAATTATATTGTTTATTTTAAATGTATAATTTCCGCCAACAGCATGGGTGAGAATAAGATACCAACCAGCGTGAGTCGTTTGAGGGAAACCATAAGTGGCACCACACGCTCTCGAATTGCCGAGAGTTATCCACAGAAACAGCGAGCGCTCGCGGTGCGCAAACTGCCAACAGCGGCGGCGTCACCTTCATGTGGGCAGCGGGCCACGCACGGTTAAAGAGGCAGCAGCGACCGTCGTTGGGGCCGATGTCGGCCGCCCGCCCTCTCCCTCAATCAACGTGCCATGTCTCCCCCCTCCCTTTTAGCATCCATGTCCCCCACCAGCGTCGACAGCCATCATCCGCTGATGCCTACCCAGCAACAGTAGCAGCTCGTGGACCGCCATCCCGTCTGCAGTGACCACCCTGAGTTCAAGCTCGTTAACCATGAACTTGGTCGAAAGATCTACCCCATAGTACAGACAGCTGCATTCAAGTCCTGTGTTCTTATCCTCGATTCATAGAGAAATAAATGGAGCTCCGGATGGGCGATTGGACCACCGTGGTTACTGAGGGCCAAAACCAACTTATCTGTAATTTGGATTTGCGTGAGCCTTTTGAACTGGCCACATGCCGCGTTGAGTGTGTTAGCCTCTCACTCGCGCGTCCTACTCCTCACTCACCATCATCAATTCCTGATATGAACAGGGACGAGTAGGACAAGGAATCCCATTAATAAACGCACCGCCCGTCCTTTCTGGTTATTATCATATCGGCTTGCTTGCTCAAAGAATAATAGTAAAGCTTTTCTTTTCCAGATTTTTCCTAATTTCCGCCCGTGCCATTAGAATTAGAATCCAAATAAACCCAATAATTCTTTAGCTTCGGAACCGACGATTTCGATTCGATTCCTAGATTTTACGAATCGAAATCGATCGATTTTTTATATTTTAAAATATAAATAATTTTACATAAAATATTATAATTTTTAAAATCGTAAACCATCGATTACTATTCTCAAAAATCCATTTTATATGTGTCTATCTAGATCAAGAATGCTTTTATGGTACAAGACTTGGTCCTTTCTTGATCATTTATCTATCTAGAGGAGAGGAAGGATGGTTTGACTGCTTCTATCGAGCCACAACTCACTGCAGATCATGCACCTAGTGACTGTCTACAGGATTTACCGAGAACACAGAGATAATTATGCAAACACTAGAGATAAGGTAAGAAACACCGATAACATGGCCAAAAACCAAACATGAGTATTTAGCAACATATACCCAAGGTTTGTAAGGATGATAAAAGCCCATACAAGTAGCAACCAATGTCTTCAAGGCCATGTAGCGGATGATCACAATATATCTTGAGTTTACAGAACTCTTCTAAGGATGCTTCTCAAACTGAGACTCATTGCAATGTGGATCCAGCCATATCTCTTCGTGAGGTCTTCAGCATGCCGCGGCTGCTTACTTTACTGCCAACGAGATGTTGAAGTGTTTCTACCTTGTTCTTGCGCCCGGTTCCAGGAAATCTACCATCTGCTTCTCTTAGCTTATGTTTGAAGCGCTGCCTATGGCTAGATGCGTTCGACTCTTGTTGCCTGGCTTGAGGTGGAGCACCGTGAGGTCCCAAGTATATTGTCTCAGCTTCCCTGATGGTCTGTTTAAAGCATATATTATTTGGTCCATATGAATCACATCAGCATATATGATTGGGAACAACTTAGCAAATAGCAGACATTGTAAGACTCACATTTGCCGGAGGTTTTGGACCCGTCACTCCAGGCACATTTGTGTTGACAAGATCAGAATCACTGATAACCAAGCTCGGGATCACAAATCCATCAGTATCTGTAACATCAATCCTTCACTTAATGCTAGGCAACTAGTTCAAGGTACAGGGTGAACTACCATCACAGAAATGTACACATCCGAAACCATTAGTTCCATTCTGCCGATACCTACTAATTCTGTAATAACTGACTAGAATCAGGTATACCAACTCCGAAAGGTCAAGAAAGTGCATGAAGAAAAGATAAACGTAAATTATTGTGTAAAATAAAACACATGTATTTGAGCAATAATCACATCAATTATCAAACAATGAATGTTGTACATTAATTATCAAACAATGAATGTTGTAACATCAACAACTTGATAACAGTAGATGATGAACAAATTCTCTAAGATCTCCAAAATCTCCATCGTGTGGAAAGAATGTAACTTTGAAAAGAAAATTTAGCAGCCTTCAACAACAGGATTTCTGCAGGAGCCTTGAGAACAAAATAGAAAAGGGTTTGGAGGACAAAAAATAGTAGCTCTAAGTGTCATCTCATCCTGTTTAAGAGATCAAATACCATTAAGTACTTAGTGAGCGAAGGAAATTAAGTATAAGAGAATACCGATCATTTAGGGATCAAAACTAGCACTTGCTTTGTAAACAAAAAGATGTCTACGTGATAGACGAGACAAACAGACAGACCGACAGAATTGGGAAAAAAACTGAAAACCCATGAAAATTGTGTTGAGGTTCAAGCACGCCAACACAGATGAACATGGATGTTGAATCTCAATGGCTATGAGAAAAACTACATGTTGTATAATCTTTGCTTCTCCTCCCATATTTCCTGATAACTTTAGTGAATTGTTACATCTGAAACTTTTTCAGGCAATTGTAAACATTGATCTGCATCAACCAACCCTTATTTGGCAGGGAAGCAAGCATCATTCCTGAATAACATATAAATAATAGATGACACACATTACGGGATGTGAAGGCGAGGCAGATAGGAGTAAAGAACGTCAACTTTGTGATGACAGATGAGTATTGTAGGAATGGTAATATGGATCACTCTGAATTCACAGGATCTCCTCTTTTTTTTTTCTTTTCCTTTTTTAGAGGCTTGGGTTAGATTACACAAATAAAAATTCACATGAACACAATAAAACATACACTATAAGCAATAAAGGCTACCAAAAATGTTAAGCTCCATCTCCCCAATAGGAGCTTAACTCAAGTATTCACGTTAAAACTACCAAATAAGTATTGGATTTGTGATTTCATAATCATGAAGTGAAGTTAAGAACCAGAAAATTTTCTCCCATACGTATTCCGTTACTCAACTAGAACAAAAAAAAAAAAAGGAATCTTGTAAGAACCCCAGAACGAGATTATCCAAAGAAAGAACCACAAATCCACCAGCAAAAACAAATCCTGAGCAAAGAGAAGAGGAGTACCCCAGTCGTCTTCTTCCGCCACTGGAGAGGACTGATTCAAAGAGGGATCCATGGAACGCAAACGAACATCGATTCAGGGACCAGAAGGGCGCAAAAGCCCGCACCTTTCTCGATTCAGCAACAAATGGGAAACAAGGGTAAGTAGCAGGAAACGAAATCGAAGAAAATAGCAAACAAAATCGAGCAAAATAAACCAAAAAACGAACCTTTTGAGAGGAAAGAAAGAAGCGCAGCCACAGAGGAGGAACGCTGAGAAGGGTTCCTTAGCAAAAGGTAAATAGAGATCAGATTCTTACCGACTTCTATTTACGGAAGTACCCATATCACATGTCGGGTTGTCGGATTCCGGACTCGACCGTTTTATGATAATATTATGCGGATTATTAACTTTATAATATACTTTATTTCAAGATGAACACGTTGGAGGAAATAAATGCATCATCTCATAGCATGACAGATATCATCATGAACGACATTGGCATTATTTCATTTCGAATCCAATACAAAACTGGTCATCATTACAGGGGCTTCTATCTTAGCGAATGCGGATCCAGATCCGACAGAACCCGCTTCACTTTTCCTTTCTGAGACGGGCGTATTTGTCATCAAACAGATTGGCTGGGCGCAGTTCGGCAGCCTTTGGGGCTCTTTTTGGCCCTCGGAGTGCACTTTGGGACTCATCGGACCAGATGACAAGATGATCATCATCAGCCAGAGCTCCTATCCCAAGAATGCAGACGCGCTGTCAATCCCTCCTCGGGCATCTTGAAGTCAGACAGATGGAATCGGATGAGTAGGGGCAGGTTTCCTGTTCTTTCTTTGCTCTCACAGTTGGGCTTTAAGCCATCTGTTCTTATTTTCCCTCGATGACATAAATACCATGGGCTAGTCTTAGCATACTGTTTTCACCAAACTGAAAAGTGTCGTATCTACTACACTAATCTTGCTATAGAAAACAATTAAGTATGTCCATCCCTAACTCGTAATTGATATTTCTTTATTGTAGCTCTTTGTTTGTGTTCCCCTTGCATAGGCCTAAGGAAGCCAAGAGACTCGCCTGTGTCTCATCTGCTTTACAGTTTCATCTCTCAGTTTTACTGCTAGATGACTCAAGAGATCTTTGCAGAATTCCTCCAACTTGGTGGTGGATGTCAGGTAATGGAGTCAAAAGTTTCTCATATGAATAAAAAGGTGTTCAGCTCGCCAAAGTCTAAAAGTTGATTCCACTTTTATGCACACTATCATCACAGTTTCCTGGACTTGAGCTTAATGGAAGATTTATCCCAGTTCACTCCAAATTTGTGAAGAATAGAGATTCATATTTATGATCAAATGAGATGGCATTCTTTCAAGAGTGGGCACATCCTATTTTCTGTACACCAAGCAATGTTTGAGGTATTTCTTCATTCATTCTCTCGGAGCTGTTTTGGTCTATACTTTTTGAAATTTCTATGTATTTCCATTTGCCTCATCTCCAACTTTGAAGTAATATGATCCAGGATAGATTCTCAAGGACGTGGGATTCTTCATTCGAGTATGACACGACACGTACTTTGCTCCTGGAGGATGAAGGTTTTTGGTTCTTTCAACCTTGTCATTTTTCATCTCAGACACTTATATAGTGACTGTCAGGTTCAGCAAGTAAAGTACATCGAAGACTGTGGCATCAGATTCTGTAGATAATGCTCCTTCGAGGCTCCCCATCATTCACAAGTTTCAACCCTATCATCCTCTCCAACAAGAAAGCCGAAAGTGATAGATAGAGATTGATAGACAGAGATGAACAAAGTTCTACTTGAGTCTCCTTAAGAACAGGTTCAGAAGCCGATTCCAAGCTCTTCTAGAACAGAAATAGAATATCATGGTGAAGAAAATAATCAAGAATTTCAAGCTGAAAATTGAACATTGTACAGAAGATTTGATGGTGCAGTCGTCGTAACTTGTGTGGTCTAAAAAAAGCAAATGTAATATATGGAGCATTGATTGAAGCAAATTAAATATTGGTAACCGGACAGGGACAGATTCTTTAAATACTATTGACTCTGTTTCCCACGGCAGAGTCCAATAAAACTCATAAGAGTATATATATGTATAATATCACCTGTGATGCATCGACTAAGTATGCAGATCATGACAAGGAAGAATCGTGTGAATAAAATGTATACTGGCCATGGATTGTTTTGTTCAAGGTGTCGTCACTTTCATTCCCACAAAAGACATCAGTGTGATAAACAAACACCAGCTATCGTGAATCATTAATGTGGCCTTTCATGTCCATATTATGACGATGGGTGCACATCAGAGCTACGGCAAAAATGCCTAATAGATTTCCTTTGCTAGAACAACCGAGTCTGACCGAAAAGGCCAATACGTACGTTCTCAATGTGAAAATGGATTGATGAAAAGCATGCCATGCGATCGAGCTTGATTCGAAGGAGACCACCAACTCGAGATTCCGAATTCTTGATCTTTAACGAGTCGGAGAAAGTGGCCGAAAGAAGATGAAACGATTTGCAAATTCCTGGTTTTGGAGGAGCCGTATACATCCGTGTGAACTCTCCTCTCCTCTCTCTCGACAGTGATGCGATAGAAAACCCCAAGGAAAGACGCCATGATGGCAAGTGCCATGCAGGTCGCCGTCAGCGAAGATAAGTGACGAACATCGGGCACCGTTACCGCAATTATGTACATTGTATTGCGCGCAACGCGACGATATTGGCCCCATTATTACGACTCTTCCATTCTGACCCCCTCACCGAGAAAAGCTTCGTCCTCCAATGGTGGTGCGATGCTTCCTCTCACGTGATGGTGACCTGGTATTTGCCTAGTGAATTCGGTTGCCATCCGCTGAAAGTAAGCTCGCGCCCTCGCTTCGGCTACGGAAGATGGATGGGGTGGCCGCACTTGCTCCGCGCCGTCGCTTTCGTCGGCCCTTGTCGCTGACGAGATGGGTGGTAAAAATCGCGTCGTGCGGCCCACGGTGGTGGCCCACGTTGCGACGCCCGGGGACGAGCGGCGATGATGGCAACCCCATCGCCACCCGACGACCTTGTCGTGCGGTCCTCTGCGCGTCGAGGGATCCCATGCGAGACTGCGATCCGACGCCACGAATCCTGCTCTCGCGTGCTGGTTCCTGTGCGGTACAGAAAATACGATGGCTCCCCACTTTGGTTGGTTTCTCTTGCGGTCAAGCTGCTCATCCTCTGTGTTGAGATCGCTTTGTGAGCGCAACTCAAAAGATCAGAGACGAAGAAACGCTCGACGGCCGCAGGGGACACTTGCACCCGTTTGATGAGAGGCAGAATTGTCGTCGCGTTCGTGGAATGTGACGCCACCATCACCACGACAATCATAATCTGTTTGTGAAAATATGAAGAGAGCGAGACCGCGTAAATCCCACGGCGTCGGGGAACGGAGAACGCCGTTTCCACGTGGGGCTCGATGCGGCGGCAGTGGCGGTGCCGACGATCTCCTGTTCCGGTTGGAACGCCAGCTTGCGATTTTCATGGTCTATGCCACCTGAATGCGCTGACGCCGACGCTTACCATTGGCGAGAAACGGAGGTGGGGTCGTCGTCGGGTTCGCAAGAGGCGAAGCCACCATGGCAAATGAAATCACGATGGTGTCACGTCACAGGGACCACGGAGGAGAACCGGGCGGAGAGAGACGTCCCGCACAACACACGGTCCTTCGCACCGGCCGCGTCACCCAAACGATGACCGTGCCAGTTGCGCCGGTCGAGCATAGGCAGGTTTTCCTGTCCCGATCCAAGCAGGAAACAGGATTCCTGGCGGCCCCCCACACGAGGAGTGGATGGAATCCGCCTCATTCAGGGGCTGTAGATTGGTGTATCCTGGTTTGAGGGAGACAGGGGAGACGAACTGGTTTAGCAATTGAATCGTGACAAATGGAGAAAAGGGCGGACTAAAGAGGGGGGTCAAAAGAGCGCTGCTATGTCAAGCTGGCCTGTTTAGCTTCTTTGTTTCTTCTTCCCGCTTCCTTCATGTATTCCACCCTCGTTTCATTACATGCCATCTCGTTAATCTGTTCCTACCTCGGGCGGTGGGCTTTCGTGGCCCCACCTCCTCGTGTCTTGGGCTTTTTATATCCATTGCTTTGCTTTCCAATCTCTCTCACAGCGACCCAAAACCCCCCTCTTTTAGAAACCTCACCGGTCCTCAACCATCAAACCTCCCCTTTGCTTCGCTTGCTTCACACGACGCCCCCTCTGTTGTGTGCCACGCGCATCGTTCCTGTCCCAAAACTCAAAATAGCCTGACACTAAATCCTCTCCACCCATATCCATTACTATCCCCTAAATGCTCTCCGCTTTTGACCCGGAGGAGCAGCTTCTCAGGAGTCCAAAGCGCACAGATCAGAGGAAGAGGGCGTAGTATTTGCTTGTCGCTGGGGATTCGAAGCAGCAAATGGCGTACATGTGCGCGGACAGCGGCAACCTAATGGCCATCGCGCAGCAGGTCATCCAGCAGCAACAGCAACAGCAGCGGCAACAGCAGCAGCAACCGCAGATGGCTGCGTCTGTTAACCCTTTCTCCACCAGCCCATCTCCCTGGGCCTCGCACCACCAACACCAGCACGCGCCCGATCACTTCCCCTTCGTCATCCCCGACCCCGCCGCCGCCTTCGCGGACCCCTTCGCCCCCGACCCCATACCCGGCTTTCCGCCCCCCGGAGGTGACAGCGGCCGCCATCTAGACCATGGTCACTTCCGCATGTCCGACTTCGGCTCTTCCGCCGCCACGGTTGCCGCCGAGTTCGACTCCGACGAGTGGATGGAGAGCCTTATCGGCGAGTCTCCCGCAGAGAGCTCCGTCCTCATGAGCGAACCCTGGCCGAGTGCCACTGAATGCGCAGGCGCACTGTTCGTGGACGCCTTCCCCTCCTGCTCCGCCGACATCAGCCTCCCGTCTCCGCCGCCCGCCGCGTCGGACCTCAACCGTGTGTTCTTTTCTGAGCCCTCCAAGATCCCTCCCCTTGCCCTGGTTCAGCACCACCAAGCCGCCGCCGTTGTTGCTTCGAATCCTCCGGCGGCTCAGATACCGGTATGCGATCGGCCAGAACCAGAAAAGAACTGTGGTGCGGCCGCCGTGCGAAAACAGGCGAGGGAGAGAAGCATCTCGTCGCCACCTCTCCTGGAATCCCTCCTCCAGTGCGCCCGCCTAGCCGATTCCGATCCCCATCTCGCGACCAAGTCCCTGATCCATGTCAGAGAATCCGCCTCGGAGTTGGGCGATCCGACGGAGCGCGTCGCCTTCTATTTCGCCGAAGCCCTGCACCGCCGTCTCCTCGGAGCTCAGAGGAAGCATCCGCTTCCTACTTCCGCGCCGCAGCCGCCCGCCCTCGATTCGTCGCCGGAGGAATTTACTCTCTGTTACAAGGTCCTCAATGACGCGTGCCCCTACTTCAAGTTCGCCCAACTCACCGCAAACCAGGCCATCATAGAGGCCACGGAGTCGGCGGGGCGGATCCACATCGTGGATTTCGGGATTGTCCAAGGGGTCCAGTGGCCCTCGCTCCTCCAGGCCCTCGCTACTCGCCCCTCCGGGAAGCCCTCCAAGGTCCGGATCTCCGGTATCCCCGCGCCAGCGCTGGGCGGCGCCGCGCTCGCCACGTCGCTGGCCGCAACAGGGAACCGCCTCCGCGACTTCGCAGCGCTCCTCGACCTGGACTTTGAGTTCGACTGTATCCTGACCCCGATTCCGGAGATCGCGGCGTCCACCTTCCGGGTCGACCCGGACGAGTTGGTGGTGGTCAACTTCGTGCTCCAGCTCTCCCAGCTCCTCGGCGACTCTCCCGAGCCGGTCGAGCGCGTCCTTCGGGTGGCCAAGTCGCTCGCCCCCCGCATCGTGACGCTGGCAGAGTACGAGGCCAGCCTGAACCACGCGGGATTCGTGGATCGCTTCGGCGCCGCGCTGGGCCACTACGCGGCCGTGTTCGAGTCGCTCGACCCGGCAATGGGGCGCGACGCGGCCGAGCGGGCGCGGATGGAGCGCGTTCTCATCGGGCATCGGATTCTGGAGGCGGTGGGCCCCTTCGAGGGACAGAACCGACGGGTGCGGATGGCGCCGAAGGAAGAATGGAGGGCCGTGATGGAACGGTGCGGCTTCTCGTCCGTCCCGTTGAGCAACTACGCGGTCAGCCAAGCCAAGCTTCTCCTCTGGAACTACAACTACAGCTCCAGGTACACCCTCTTGGATTCCCCTCCGCCCTGTCTCACCCTGGCCTGGGGTGACCGCCCCCTCCTCACGGTGTCCTCATGGCGCTAGGACCAATGATCATCATAACAAAAAAGAAGAAGAAATAATTCAATGCTGCACCGCACCAGAAAAAAAGGCTAATTATTATTAATTAGGTTTCTATTTGGTTCTCTCTTAAATGTGTTCTTGTCTGTTTGTCATAGAAGTTGGTAATAGTAGTGAGATGCTGCTGAACTGATCAGTCAAGTTGTCTATTTGGTTTGTTCTTTGTAGCAACATGGTTGTGTGGTGGTTGGTGTCGAACTAATTGTAAAAAAAGAAAGGTTAGAAACGGTCACTTGTGTTCTTATGGTCTTTACTGAATTGGCCTGCAATATTCAATTGGAAAGGGTGAAGGCTAATGACACCTTTTACCTTTACTGTTAGAAGATTACAAGCTTCGACTTTTGGTTGGTTGGGCAGATGGTGAATTGTGGAGAAAGAGTGGTAAGCTTCTCGATTGAAGGTTGTCAGACCGATGACTGTTTGGTGAGAGCAGTGATACTGTATTTTTGTTCAATCGGGAGATGGAGCAGAACTGGAGTGGCTTTTTTGTTTCTTTCTGTTCTTTCGTGTTTCAAGAAGCTGAAAGCGTGGTAGAACCTTTTGAGCTCTGGAAGAGGGCTTTTCAGAAGATGAGGCTGAGTGGGATAAGAACACCACACCATGAGATCCAAACGGTACATAGCAGCAGCAAACCATCATAGTTTGGAACTCCTATTCCTATTCAAGTATACTCGCGGTTCATTCATTTGTGAGGGGGTTCTGAAAGATGCGTGTAATTGTGTCGAATTCCAGTCTCACAAATGCCAATATTTTATTTCCTGTTAAGATCCATTTGGAAATTTGCAGGGCACTGTTACTGTGGTCTCAATTCATGGAAATCGATACAAGGAAAAAATGGGAGATTCAATTAGTTGATACTGGAATTAGTCAACATCGGCCTTAGTGCTTTGTGATATCAGGACATGTCGCAATTCGACTGTTTATATCCAAAATTGTTAAGATAATGATTTTTTCTTGTCAATGAACGACAATTGATGCCGAGTACTTTTCCTTGGTCCTAACAGGAACTGTGCAGCGATGGTTGAGGCTTATCAGTCCATTTCTTTGGATAAGGATTTCTATAATAATGCTCAGCATCGTATGTGACAGAATCATTCAGCAGTCTAATCGATCTCAAACGTGATTCGGATATTTCTTTTTGTGTTGGTTTTTACTGAAAACTCAATCTCTGCTCGTGTATACATAACGAGAGACGAGAGAGGATCGAGACGGTGCATATCAGAGAACAGAGGGAGATAGGTGACGGAGGGCAGAGAAGACGGCCACTGTTGTTGTCAGGGCTCGCTACCTTCCCAAAATGGAGTGGCGCGCCTACCGCTACCCGCGCCGGGCATACTGCTGCGCCATTCCCCACCCGGCCGCCCGGCTCCATTTGACATAGAACACCATCCCAATTATTTTTGGTTCTTACTTGTATGTGTATATATAAACATCTCTGTTTCATTCATCTCTGTCCATGACGGCGGCTACGGCATCCTTTCGTTGCATTCTTGGTCACATTTGCATCCAACGAATTATTCGAGCGCTCTCAAACCGACTTGGATCAGCTTGTGCTCGATTTGGGCTAATTCATGGCCCGTTGGGGGATGCCAGGGAATGCCAAGCCCAGGTTGGGGGTTACAACACGGCGCTGTGGCTAGCAGACCACCATAAGACGCCGTCGTCTCATCTGCATCTGTGTCTTTGGGGCTTTGGGCGCGGAGGGTTGCAGCAACGCATCCGTTCCACAAAGATGTCTCCGAGCGACTCCTCCTTCAAGGTTCTCTCTCCATCTCTGCCTCAGTCTACGTGTTACTTGTTGCTGTTGCTGATTACTTTGAGGTACAGCAGATGATTCTGGGGTCGTCCTCAAGGTCTCGCCGGCAGATACTATCCGAGATGGGATACGACTTCATCGTCGTGGTATGTTATCGCTATCCCACCTTCTCTCGTCTGTTGTTTCGGTCTCCGCTCGTCCGGCGCGTAGTGGCATGACGCCGGTTGCGGTGATTGTCAGAGTGCAGATATCGACGAGAAGGATATTCGCAGGCACACGCCGGAGGAGCTGGTGATGGTCTTGGCCGAAGCCAAGGTGAGATACAATCCGCATATTTGTCGATTCAAAACAAGGGTTTGGTTATTTGACGCTAATTTTTGAGTAACTCGATGTTGAACAGTAAGATTTCTTGAGCATGTTGATTGTACTGTCAGGCAGATGCCATAATATCGAAGCTGAGGAGTAGCGGTTTTAAAGAAGAGGATGCCGAGCCGACCCTATTGATAACCGCTGACCAGGTTTCATCTTGTGTTTGTCCCTTTTCATGGTGTTGTTAGCAGTTCCTGATTGACTGAACACTGAGCATTGCTACCTGAATGTTTCTGCTATTTGTGATGATGGCACTGCTCATCATAAGAACATAATGAAGATCCCTCTGGTGAACGCTATCTTGTTGTGGTTTTCAACAAAATGTTATATATCTTATCTGTAAAGGAATGAGTGGAAGATGGCTCCTTATATGAGATCGATCTTGAGGATTTCACCTTTAGGCTGAGAAGGTGAAGCTAAATTTGAAACTCTCAAGGACAACACACTGCTAAATACTTAAAAAGTGTGGATTTGAATTCTCATTTTGATAAACTTCCTATAAGCTGATGTACTTTGATTGGTAAAGAGAATATTGGACTCTGTCAAGTAGTATATAGAACGAGTACTACATTGTATGAGAGATGGAAAATTAATGATTTGCTATTTCCTCTAGTAAATATAAGATGGTAATTTAAAAATATCAGAGTTGTTATGCTGAGTCTTCATTGCAAGAAGGAAAATTTGTCTGGTTTTGGTTTCAATTTCATGGTAAAGGATCTTAACATTGAGAGAGTTTTTGTGCAGTTCCAATTCTCAGATGCCAAAGCAGACATCTAGTTTCATAGTCCTTAAACATGGGTCAGAGATATTTTTTGGACTTCAAATTACCAAACAAAGTTCATGAAACCAGCTTTGATCCTGCTAGTTTTCAGTGCTGGATATTTCATCTTAGACACCTATTTTGTGAATCAGCATGTCATTTGCAATGGTCCTGCTAGTAGAAGGCACTTTCTCTTACTTACCATCTTGTTTCACTAAGTTTTTTTTTTATTTTTTACATGTGGAACCAATTTAAAATACTGAAAACTATATCATTTCATAAGCGCCTCGCTTGATTCTTGAAAGATCTGTGTGCCAATTTTAATTTCCGCTGATATAGAGAGTGTTTGTTTTATTGTAAGAGTGTCTAAGTTCCATGTTTTATCCATCACACCAGTCCCATTTGTCTCTCAGGCTGATGGATGCCTCTAAAAGTATAGTCATTCCCACTTCATGTGAGGAAACTTATGAGGTTTTGTATCAACTGCTCATGCTACCTTTTCCTCTGTGTCTTGTGTTGCTGTCCTGTGACAATATGTGAGTAGAAATCATCTAGGAGAAACCTTATATCGTGCTAATTATCCTGAAACTACTGATTTTCACATCAACAGGAAAATGAATTTGGTTTAGCTTGTGAATGAGGTTGTTTCCTGGCTGCCAGCTTCCTTTTGTATTAGGATAAAATTTTCGAATATATACTTTGCTGCAAATAACCTGCATCTTTGGTTTTGAGGTATTGTTAGTTTATTACTTGGAGCTGATTTTATTCATTATGGAGGTTGTGGTCCATGGTGGTATGATAAGAGAAAAGCCAAGCAGCACAGAGGAAGCACGAGAATTTATCAAAGGTTTGCTTAAGGGGGCCTTCCTGATTCTTTGAAAGATGTAATTACAGACCACCATGGCATTATCATGTGCAAACTTTTTTCAGGTTATTCTGCGGGGCATGCATCGACAGTTGGATCTGTACTTGTTACCAATTTGAAAACTGGGGTTAGAAAAGGAGGATGTGATAAAGCTGAGGTATTGTTGTGCTGTTCTCACACTATTTCAAATGTAGTATTGAATGTTGCCAAATTTAAATTTAAAGTCATGTTGTAAACAATGGGAACAAAACAAAACTTTGTTTCTGATCATGTTCTCACCACATTAATTTCAATCAGCATCTCATCTGGAGAGTACTTGGGTGTATGTACCTGTTAAAATGCCAGATATAATGCAATGAAAACTATGCAGTACTGAAGTTGATTATTGTGGAGTATAATTGCTATTTGGTCAATTTTCTGAGTGGATAATTTTGCAATATTTAAGTATACA
Source organism: Musa itinerans (assembly GCA_001649415.1). Taxonomy (NCBI): domain Eukaryota; kingdom Viridiplantae; phylum Streptophyta; class Magnoliopsida; order Zingiberales; family Musaceae; genus Musa; species Musa itinerans. The sequence continues at coordinate 35,016 of LVTN01000047.1, read as the reverse complement.
TTTTCTCTTCTTGCAGATTTATTTTCACAAAATACCAGATGAGGTCATTGATAGCCTGGTATATGCATTTTTTAACTTTTCAACGCTCTACTTGAATTCCCTTTTTATTCACTGGACATGCCCTTTGCATTTGTCTACAGCACATCCATATTTAGAACATATGAAAATAAGCTTGTTTGAAATTTTTCAGATTGAGGAGGGTGATGTGCTTTATGTTGCTGGTGGGCTGATGGTTGAACATCCATTAACTTCACCTTTTGTGGAGACAATAGTGAGTATTACAATTTTCATAGATAATGTAATGGAAAATTATAGAAGAAATTTAGTTCCTTCTGCTCATCTATAATTTCTCAACAAACTTTACAAGGGAGCCAATATTCACATTTGCAAAATTACTACAAAAAAGGACCCTTCAAAGCCACAAATGTTATTAATTTGTTGGAATTTAATTTTAACTGTTATCAACAAAAAATCCAGTGTTACATCTTATCAAAAATATTATTCATTTTCTAGATGAATAAAATCTAGGAATAACAGTAGAATGGACAAAAGATACTAACCTGATATATTTCGAAGCATGTTCTACTTTTTGGTTGTAAGTTCATGTGCTGTCCAAGACCTTCCATTAGAACTTGTGGTCATGACTCCTAGCAAGGCATAACATGAAAAAAGAAAAAAGGACAGTGGACTTATTATCTAACCTCAATTTTACTGCTGATAGAAAGGAAACCTGTGCAGACATAAATGGCTTAGGCATTTATAGAGGTTTCTATGATATTTACAATTTTTAGGAGTCCTGTGCAGACATAAATGGCTTAGGCATTTATTACCATTTATAGAGGTTTCTATGATATTTACAACTTTTAGGAGGGGTACATTAAGTTTCGCTCATTTTCAACCAAACATATGAATTTTTTCCAAAATTGTAATTGCTAACATTGAGTTTGACAAATAGTTGATACTGTTTTGCAGGTGGGGACAATTGATGGCGTTATGGGGCTTCCTAAAGCTCTCACTCAAAGACTTATTCATGAGGCCCTTCAGTAAGCAATCTGAGGGTCTTGTTGCCAGTGGTCTAACTACAATTTTGATTTTGATGGTGCTACGGTATCTAATCATCAGGATTAGTTGAAGATGAAGATCAGAGGCCTGTTAAAATGATAAACAAGAAATCTGCCTCAAGTAGCATCGAAGAACGACTATTAAATTAGAGACTGATGCAGATTTTTGTTATTACCATCTAAGTTAATTATATTGACATGAGGATTGTGTGCATCCTAATTATGCTCCATGGAGTTTCATGATATTGCTACTTGTGAATGCTTAACTGCTGCGGCACCAAAGACAAATGCTATCGAGTTAAATTATGATTTGATCTAGCAAAAATTCTCAGATAGAAAGTTAAAAATGAATTGGAACCCAAGCCTTCATTTCCAAGTTGCTTTATCAATATATCAATCCTCCGTGGGAGTTTTTGGGTTAATAACTCCTGCCAAAGGCTGATGTTGCAAAGCACTCAGTTAATGATTTCATGGTTACTCAGATACTTGTACTGCCTTTTCTGCATAAAAAGTGGAATTAATATTTTCTAGATTTGAGCTGTGCTTTGTTTCTCCTCGAGTTTGAATTCATCAGCTTCATGATTTATGTCTCCCTATGAATTAATGTTGGATGTGCTGCTCCTTTCTTTTGTAATCCATGAACTTTTCAGGTGATTCTTCTCTTAAGCTGACGGCCATGGATTTAGTCCTGTGTGTCTCGCTATCCAATTGCTGTGATAGTTTTGCAGTGAAAGCCATATGAAATCCTATTATAAGCTGCCTAATCATAACAACATGTTCAGGAAATGAGCCCTTATCGGATCTTAATTTCTTGTTGCTTCATTTACTCTTAACGTATGCCTTGACGCAGTGAGTGAACGATAATATTGCCGTTTATCGATGCCCTAAAGGTGGGGGTTGAAATAATCATTCTAATTTCAACTCGTAAAAGATGAGAAAAGGGATGGATATGTCATAAATTACCTAATGATCATAGCATTCGGAAAAATGCGGGTGAGTACCACTTGACTAATAATATGAAGGCGGAAAACCAAAAGACAAGAGGCAAAAAATAATTAGTACGTAGAATGCCTAACTGCATATATTAAAATGGAGAAAAGAAAATATCACATAAAAAAGCAATAACTGCAACCCTTTGATGATCATTTAATCTCGTAGGGCTTTTTTATTATGAATTTGTTTTCCGGTTGTTGACCTTCCCTTCTCTAAATCGTAGCCGGAGAACCGCGGCCACGCAGGGGCGGTAACTAGGGCGGCGGTCTGTGTCCTCTCTCTTCCATCGTCGGCGACGGCGTACATCGCCCTTCCACCTCTCCCTCTGGTGCCTTTTCAAAGGTACCTGACTCTTGCCTTTTATTCCTGCAGGATTACTCTCTGTAATTAGCAAACTAATAACCGAGCCCTTAATTCCCAAGCAGCGACTGGCGGTGTCCCTTTCCAAGAGTATTAGATTCTCTGAGGCTGTTCTGCTTCAGGTTCTATTTCTTTTGATTCTGATGTTCGAGTTTTGGTCACTGATTTTAGTCGAGAAGCATTGCACGTCAATTGTTCGAAGTAATTCTCGAGATAAAATAAGTCATTTTTGCCCGCCGCACGCGACTGTGTAATCATATATGCTTATTATGATGGAAGACGCAAGCTCTTCTTTTACAGTTTCAATTGATCAAACTGATAAAAATGTTAATTTTACCTGAAGTTCACAGCTAGATTTTACGGATTCAAATGTTAAGGTTAAAACCAAGGTGGAAATTGGAATAGATGTTGTAATATCCACTTCCTGGTAGTGAAGTGATTAAAACCTTAATATTTGAGCAGCTCAAATTTGCAGAACTTGAAGTACATGTAATGCTTGGTGGTTCCTACATCACTATGGCATTTTTTGGACAGGTTATCAGAAATGGAACTAGCATGTGCATATTAGGTTTTGAACTGGATCTTTTAGGTTGTTATCAAATTTAGCTTCAGATCTTAGTTGATCACACAATATGTAGATTTTATCACATGGTAAGTGTTTTCAGCATGATGATTGCCATATCAAATTTTTTGTGGTTGCTAACTTTTAGAAGAACTTTAGAAGTCTGAGATCGATCTTTCTGCCTATGGTGCAAGTAATAAAGATTTCAGTTGGAAAAATGAGATATTTTTTTAGTAGTTTCTTGATGAAGACATCAGTAACATTATGGTTCTTGTAATTATGAGTTATTATATGTTAATACAAATGAGCAGTCTAAAAGAAGCTGATTTGTGTCTGATATGTTCAATGATATATGGTTCCCAAAATAAGTTTACTGATCAAGAACATTTGCTGCTAGGGAAAAAGTGAGATAATGTATGAATGGCAGGGAAGTCCCTGAGCTTTAAGATTTGTACTTCTTATGATTGTAATACAGCACCCATGAATGCTTCTTGTAAACTCAATCTTTCCTTCTTTTTTCCTAATCACATCATGAATTTGAATGGGTGAGTTGGCTCATTTGTACCCTATTTACTTCAGCCACCTTTCCTTTTTGTTGAACATTTATTCCAATCAGCTTCAATAAACTTGAGGTTAGATATATAGATGGGAAGGTTGAAGCATTTGCCTCCTTGGCGATCAGGTGATCTTTTTTGTTCTGTTTCTTGTCATATGATGGTATGCAAAACTGCAAATTTTATGGGCCCATAGTCTTCATATTGCTCTTGAAACCCCATATATTTGATTCTAGAAGTCGTGTAAATAGGTTCTTCCTTTTTTGTATTATAGATTTTCTATTTCCTCTTCCTTTGGAGCTCTGTAGTCACCAGTCCAGCTATGTATATCTATCTCCTTTTGAAAAGTTTGTCTCCAGTCAACAGAAGTCCTTTCGGAGCATGAGCACTGAACATGAGTTGTTTTTCGTCTCTTCCTTTTTTTTAGGACTATAAATCCATTTGTACAACTTTGAAATCATATAGCAAATTTGAATTGTCAGGTTAACTTTTCTTTTCTTAAATATGATGTTAGATTTATTTGGATGAGTTGCTCTTTTTTTTTTAATTTAAATGGATACTTTGTTTTTAACTGACTGGTATCTACTATGTTAGCAGGTGATCCTCCAATAAGATGTCAATGGAGGCAAAAAAATTTCGGTTTCTTAAGATTGTTGGTGTGGGGTTTAAAGCAAGAACTGAAGCAGAAGGTCGACAACTGTTTCTGAAGCTGGGATACAGCCATGAGGTGGAATTTGCTGTTCCTCCTGCTGTTCGAGTTTTCTGCTTCAAACCCAACATAATTTGTTGTACCGGGATAAACAAAGCGCGAGTACACCAGTTTGCAGGTGCCGTCCGTGGCTGCAAACCTCCCGAAGTTTACAAGGGCAAGGGTATAATGTACATTGATGAAGTTGTGAAGAAAAAGCAAGGAAAGAAGTCAAAGTAAGCTAGAAGGATCGTATGGTCTACGTGGTTTATGCATAAATCTGGGAAACGACGACTGCCTTTTGATGTGTGAAATTTTCATTCCTCCAGCAGTAACCGATTTCATTCATGATCTAGTGCAGTTAGCTGTTGGATTTCTTGGTCTCCCATATATGGTATTAACCATGGGGGCAACTGCCCTCCTCTGTTTTGACTACATTAGCATTACGACTGGAATAACAGATTTTATGAGCTGAAATTACTTGAGCATCACATTCTTATTATTCTGGTAGAGTCTCTTTTTTTTATAAAAAACATAATTACCTCTAATCTTTATCCTGTCTCAGTCGTCGCCTTCGCTCCATCACGAGGCTCCGCTATTGCACGACGATATCAAGGCGAGGGATGAGGAAGGGATGCTCGCAAGAGCTGATCCTTCACCCACAACCTGCACGCTAACTTCCGCATGTCCTTCCCTTTTGCCTCCTCAAGGTCTAGCACTGCCATTAGTGGAGCTAGCTATTGGATCTCGACACAATCAACTCCCCATCGAGCTGGTAGTAGCACCTCCACCACCTCGGTAGGAGCAGCCCCGTCATCATGGATGAACCTCATAATGCGCTCTTTGCCCTCATCCTCGTCGGTGAGAGTCCCCTAACCACCACTTTTCTCAATACTGAGAAGAACCCTTCTCCGTCAACCATCCTCTTCCCTCTTCAGAATCCTCTACCCCACCATTGTCCAATGGTGATGAAGTGAGGGACAAAGAATGAGGCAAAGGCGACAACTATCAGGGCAATGAGAGACAAGGAAAGAGGTGTAGAGATAACAAGATGAATACAACTGTCGGTATAATCAAATCTCCAAATTAAGCATATTTTGTATTTGCTTACTTGCCGAGTCAGGCCTAGCAATAAGAGGAACGAGTGGTTGTATCATATTGAGGAGCGATCGACCCATACCTTTATTAAAAAATATTTTTTTTCTTCAATTATTTTAAATATATTATTAAATTAAAATATGTTATATGTAGTTTTAAAATATTTTTTATTCCTTTAAATGTCAAAAAATTATTATTAAATTAAAACATGTTATATGAACATTTAAATTTATGATTAAAATATGTTAAAATTATTCATGCCATATAAATTTCTAAAAAATTTAACTCGAATGCATGATATTTAATTTTTATTAGATTTATACAATAATGCTATTTCCTCACGGTTTGTTTTTTAATTTATTTTTGAATAGATGCTTTATTATAATTTCATGACGTTATAATTTAAAATTGAGAGAATTAGTTAAGATTTGAGTTAAAATCAGTAAACAAGCTAGGCATAGCTCCAAGGCTAGGCCATAGCCCACAAGCTAGTCTCAATTAACAAGCCAAGCCATAGCCAGCAAGTTAGGTTCAACCTGCACCCAAAAGCTAGGCATAGTCAACAAGCCAGGCCCAACCTGCAAGTTAGGCTATAGCCTGCAAGCTAGCTTAGTCCAACCCAACATGGGTAATCATATACGGTGCAGTCTATAGGCTATAGGTTGCCTAGCCAGGTGTGATGCGTGCACAGTCATGTGCAGTGCATATGACTAATACATGGGTTAGCTCAACCTATCCCAATATATGCAATCTAGCTCATTATCCTTGTTTTGTTTGATTTTGACCTAAACAATGATTGAATTAAATCAAATTTGATTGGTTTAGATCGATTCACGTTGATTCCAAATTGTCTTAACTTATTAAGTTTGTTTAACTTAAATTTAACTCAATCTGATCGAAATTATACCAGTGTTTTAGTTAAAACAAGTTCAATTGAATTGATTGAACTATGGTTCAAGTCAATTAAGTACTAATTAATATTATCTAACATTAATAAGATTTAAAAAAATATTTTAATATATTATTTCATTCTGATTTTGACATGACCAATATGAGATGATGTTGTTTCTCTATCGAGAGTAGGGAGGATGATTCCCTTCGGGGATTAATGGGTCGTCAGACATGATATTTGGATGTTTCTTTATCAGTTATTGAGAGAAACTTATTCCTATTAACGGGTGAGGGACACCACTCCATCTACTATTAGAGTACGATATGAGTTTGTCTCTATCCACTATTGGGAGAGTACTCATTCGAGTATTTGATATATGCTAGTGGGATGATTGACTTCTGATCGTATATTTATTTTATAGTTGACTTATAAGGGTTCCTACTTACTGAAAATTTTTTATTTTTTATTTTCAAAACAACCTTCTAGTATTATTAGACTGGATTCCAATGGAGAGCGGATCTTTCTCTACTGTTAGGTAGAGCTAACTAGATTTATCTTTGAGTTAACATTCCTATATTTCTCAATAAAATATGATTATTTTGACTTATAATTTAATAAATAAATAAATTATAATAAATATTTATTAATAAAGTAATATTCATTTGTTTAGCTCTGAATGCATTTGTGAAAAGATATTTTTGATCCTTAAAAAAAAATTAAACATATTTTTATGGTATCAAAGCCAAGTTTAGGGTGTGTAGGTGTTTGGGTCCCTTGATTGATTTTGATTGATGATTATCTTTAGCCCATTATAGAAGTAATGGAGCCAATTCAAGAGAATAGTAGTCCTGTCACTTCGGGTGCTCATGGTCACAATGCTACTCACCTATACATTTGGAGAGGTGTTCTTGTAAACTAGAACTTGAAAGTTCCACGCATCATAGAGTAAACTCAATCCTCACATACACTTGTCACTTATTATGTGTCAACCTCCCTGACACTATAGAATACACCTCATGCTTCAGCACCTATCAATACTCCAGATGATATACACAAAGCCCTCAATACTATTAGGGGCTACTTTGAGTATTAGGAGGAGCAAGATGGAGTTTCATGGGGTGAAAATAATACTTTTGATCAATTTAAGAGATTGAGACTATTTATTTTTTAGGACAAGCCAGATCCCATCTTTACTAAACATTGGATCCATCAAGTAGAGATATTGAATATAAAGAAAATCAAAAGATGCCTTTCACTTCATTCATTTTTGAAGGGAAGACAAACACTTAACCTAAAAAGGAAGATGTTAGAGGCAGGAGGCAATATAGTGACTTTGGAGTAATCTAAAAATGCATTCTATGAACAGTTCTTCCCTAATTTAGTTTACTTTGAAAAGCAACAAGAGTTCCTTAGCATCCATCAGGGAAGTAGGACTTTGATAAAATATGATCATTATTTTACTGAGCTGACTCAATTCTCTCTGTATATTGCCTTTAATGAATATCAAAGGACTCGTCACTTTGAGAAGGACTCATGCATCAATTAGAAAGTTTGTTTATATATTGATTTTACTAACATATGTTGAAGTGCTAAATCAAACTTTGGTAGTGAAAAAATTAGATAATTAATTATAATAGGCAAAAGATCGAAAGCAACATTTTAGTACTGCACTATCTACATACGGGGGATCACATTTTGGACCTTCAAAAAAAGGCAAGAGCAGATACTCCGAACACTAATAGGCAAGAGCTCCCAATAATCAAGTTATTATAAGATGTTATTTCTATAGAAAGATTTATTATGTTTTTATCTCATGCCCCATAAAACAACCAAGGCACATGTCAAAGGGTTGCCTATGGAAGCAACATCAATATTGAGCTCCACACAATACATCTAGATAGCAACAACTAGGACCTAGAGGGGGAGGAGGGTCTATGAACTCACCAATCAAGATGCTTCAGCCTTGGGATCCACCATTCAAGTTATAATCATATTCTATGGTATGCCTGTACTTGTAAATTCTGGTTCTATGCATTCTTTTCACCCTATTTTGCTATGAGATTACATAATAATCCTAAAATAATGAATAATATGTTAATGGTACAATTAGCTATTTCATTACTATTAAAAGTCATGATTTTCTAGTAGATCTTATTCTACTATAGTTTCGAGATTCCGATGCTATCCTAGGTATCGACTAGCTTTCAATGTACCACACAAGTGTTGATTGTTTCCATTGGATTATTATTTTCTCACCCTCTAGATAAATAACCCTTTTAATTTATTGGGATTCAAGAAAAGCTTCCTCATATTATTTCAACGAGTGTTACTCAACTATTATTGAAATGATATCAGTTGTACTTAACCTTTATATCTGGAGAATAATCTAAGAAGCAAGTATTAAAGGATATCCCTATTATACGAAATTTTTTAGGTGTTTTTTTTTTAAGATTTGCTTTGACTATCACTTGATTGATTTATTAAATTTATAATTAATCTTCTACTTAGCACTGCACCTATTTTTAAACCCCTTAATAGTATTACACCAATTAAGTTGGAAGAGTTAAAGAAATAGATCCAAGAGCTTTTGGACAAGGGTTTTATTTGACCTAGTACATCACCTTGTTGTACCCGTGTCCTATTTATGAAGAAGAAAAATATATCCATGTAACTATACATCTATTATAAATAGCTTAACCAAATGATTATATAGAATAAGTATTCGCTTTCCCAAATAGATAACATATTTGATTAACTTCAAGGTACTCAAGTATACTCAAAAATTGATTTAAGGTATAGGTATCATCAATTGAAGGTAAAGGAAGGAGATATAAAAAAGCTACTTTTAAAATAAGATATGATAATTAAGAATTCTTAGTAATGCATTTCGAATTTATGAATGCACCAGCTACCTTTATATATCTCATGAATAGATTGTCCTATTTTTATCTTGATAAATTTATAATTATGTTCATTGATGATATTTTAATCTACTCTAAAAGTAAAGCAGAACATGAACATAATCTTAAGACAATTTTAGAAGTCCTATAACAAGAGAAACTATATACTAAATTCAGCAAATATAATTTCTAGCTCAATGAAGTTATGTTTCTCAATCATGTAATTTTGGGTGCTAGTATCTCTATTGATCCCCAAAAGATTAAAGTTGTAATGAATTAGAAATAGCCTTCTAATGCTTCGAAGATCGGAAGCTTCATGGGTTTGGTTGAATATAGAAGATTTGTTGAAGGTTTTTCAAAAACAATAGCACCCTTGACTAGGTTGACATAGAAGAATATAAAGTTTGTTTGAGACGACAAGTGTTAACGAAGTTTTCAGGAATTGAAAGAGAAATTAATCAGTGCTCCTATCCTGGTGATTCCTTTGGGAGGAGAAAGTTTTGTAGTATACAGTGATTTCTCACTTCAAGGACTTGTGTTCTAATATAAAATGAGAGGATAGTTGCTTATGCATCTAAACAATTGATGCCTTATAAGAAAACTATCCTACTTATGACTTAAAGCTAGTAGCTATCATTTTTTCATTAAAAATTTAGAGGTATTATCTCTATAGACAGACTTTTAAAATCTTCACAGATCATAAGAGTCTCAAGTATATCTTAACATAAAATGATTCAAATATGAGACAAAGAAGATAGTTAGACTTTTTAAAGGACTATAATTTTAATATCAACTACTATCCTAGGAAAGCTAATGTAGTCTATGATGTCTTGAGAAGAAATACTTTAAGTCTTATAGCATATATGAATATTCAAATGTTCACTTTTAAGTTTTAGGGAAGTCGATAAAAATCTTTAGACAGATATTTAAAGTTTAGTATAACCTTTTACCCCTAAACTGATGGTCAATATAAGAGAACAATACAAACTCTTGAAACCTCTTAAAAGCTTGTGCCTTGGATTTTGGTAGACATTAGGATATGCACTTATACCTAATCGAATTTACTTATAATAATAATTATCACTCTAGCATACAAATGACCCCATTCAACGTTTTTTATGAGAAAAATTGCATATCACTTATGTACTAGGATGATGTGGGAGAATGGAAGCTTTTGGAACCTCAATTGATTTAGAGGTATTGATAATATTTGAAATATATGTCAGAGATTATTAATAGCCCAAAGTCGTCAAAAAATTTATATAGATCAAAGGCGAAAAGATTTAAAGTTCAAAGTTGGTGACCATATCTTATTAAAGGCGTCACCAACCAGGAGAAGTTAGCTCATAGATTCATTAGGTCATACCTGTGGCATGCAGATTGACATTGCCCCTGGCTTTGACTAGCTTTCATGATATATTTCATATTTTTATGATATAGAGATATATCAAGAATCTATCTAATATCATATCTTACTAATATCTACAACTAAGAGACGCTATCACATTTATAAAATAGCCAATTTAGATCTTAAAAATAAAATAGCATATTATGAGAAATAAAATTATACATTTAATAAAGATTCGTTGGCGGCATCATTTAGACTGAGACAACTTGAGAAAGAGAAAAAGATTTAAGAGAGCAGTATCCTTATCTATTTTTTTAAGGTAAGTTAAATTTGGAGATCAATTTTCCTTTTAAGTGAGGAGAGTGTAAAGTTTATCCTTTTAGATGACTTTATGTTCTCCTAATAATGGAGGGAGGCAAACCCATAATATACTCTCAATGGTGGATGAAGTAGTATCCCTCACCTACCAAACAATTATCACACAGCCCGCTAATCCTCAAAGGGAAAAGGAATCATCCTACCTGCCATCGGTAGGAAAATAACATCATCTTATATTAGTTATGTCAAAATCGAGATAAATTAATATATTAAAATATTTTATTTAAATATCATTAATGTCAAATAATATTAATTTACCTTCAATTAACTTGAACCTTAGTTGAATCAGTTCAATTGAACTCGATTTAATTAAAACATAATTGAATCGATCTTTAATCCACATTTAATCGGTTTGGAATTGATAGAGAAAATAATAGTGTTGCCAACTCACCCCACCACTTGGGCTGAAGAAGCCACCTAAGCAAAGGCATGAGCAACTCATGGAAATGTTCGCCAGTCTTCGCTTATCTTGACCCTCGAAAAAAGGCCAATGTGACCTAATAGGGAAAGCAATGGCACAAGCATCGCACAATTGAAATTGCCTAGTCGTGGGCGATTTTATCAACCAAAACACAAGAGCTTGTACCATCCCCTCACAAGGTCGTCAACCAGAACACGATCCCCGGAGAAGTCGCACAAGTCGATCATCGGTACATGATGGCCAGACCTGTCCTCTCAGCTTCCCCTTGATCGAGCCGTCGATCCATCACCCTTGGCCATGATTTCGGAAGGGATCACACGCTTAATCGTAGAGAGCATTAATTTTTTATGGTGTGGCCCGACTCTTCGGGCACCTAACGTCGATCCTTATCCGATGTTCATTTCAAGCATACCCCTACCTTGACAGACGACACACCCCTATCCATCTTTCCATGATGTAACCAATAGGGAGACGTGTTCACTAGCCATCGACATAAATGAATCCCTGACGGTACGAGAAGCTAAAAGGGGGATGAGCAACCATCCACCATCCACCGACAAATCATGCATAAAAGCCAACCCCCGAAATCAGACGAGCAGACAAACTTAACCTAAACTCTCTTGAACTCTACTAAACTCTCTCCACTTTTTCTACTGACTTAAGTGTCAAAGGTTTCGGGTCAGGATATCCCTCGACATTAACTAATTGTGTAGGACCCCAGTGCATCTAAAGAGCACCTCGGGATAATACGGAGCATCACTAGACAAAACCAAGATGCATCTCGAGATGACTTTGAACTTTCTTAAGTAAATGAACCACACTTCGAAAGGACAACGGGTTGACATAACTAATATAAGATGATGTTATTTTCCTACCGATGGCAGGTAGGATGATTCCTTTTCCCTTTGAGGATTAGCGGGTTGTCTGATGATTGTTTGGTAGGTGAAGAATACTACTTCATCCACCGTTGAGAGTATATTATGAGTTTGTTGGCTTATGGTGATCAACTCGTTGTCCTTCCGAAGTATGGTTCATTTACTTAAGAAAGTTCAGAGTCATCTCGAGATGTATCTTGGTTTTGTCTAGTGATGCTCCGTATCATCCCGAGGTGCTCTTTAGATGCACTAGGGTCCTACACAATTAGTTAACGTCGAGGGATATCCTGACCCAAAACCTTTGACGCTTAAGTCAGTAGAGAAAGTGGAGAGAGTTTAGTAGAGTTCAAGAGAGTTTAGGTTGAGTTTGTCTGCTCGTCTGATTTCGGGGGTTGGCTTTTATACATGATTTGTCGGTGGATAGTGGATGGTTGCTCATCCCCCTTTTAGCTTCTCGTACTGTCAGGGATTCATTTATGTCGATGGCTAGTGAACACGTCTTCCTATTGGTTACATCATGGAAAGATGGATAGAGGTGTGTTGTTTGTCAAGGTAGGGGTATGCTTGAAATGAACATCGGATAAGGATCGACGTTAGGTGCCCGAAGAGTCGGGCCACACCATAAAAAATTAATGCTCTCTACGATTAAGCGTGTGATCCCTTCCAAAATCATGGCCAAGGGTGATGGATCGACGGCTCAATCAAGGGGAAGCTGAGAGGACAGGTCTGGCCATCATGTACCGATGATCGACTTGTGCGACTTCTCCGGGGATCGTGTTCTGGTTGACGACCTTGTGAGGGGATGGTACAAGCTCTTGTGTTTTGGTTGATAAAATCGCCCACGACTAGGCAATTTCAATTGTGCGATGCTTGTGCCATTGCTTTCCCTATTAGGTCACATTGGCCTTTTTTCGAGGGTCAAGATAAGCGAAGACTGGCGAACATTTCCATGAGTTGCTCATGCCTTTGCTTAGGTGGCTTCTTCAGCCCAAGTGGTGGGGTGAGTTGGCAACACTATTATTTTCTCTATCAATTCCAAACCGATTAAATGTGGATTAAAGATCGATTCAATTGAACTGATTCAACTAAGGTTCAAGTTAATTGAAGGTAAATTAATATTATTTGACATTAATGATATTTAAATAAAATATTTTAATATATTAATTTATCTCGATTTTGACATAACTAATATAAGATGATGTTATTTTCCTACCGATGGCTGGTAGGATGATTCCTTTTCCCTTTGAGGATTAGCGGGCTGTGTGATAATTGTTTGGTAGGTGAGGGATACTACTTCATCCACCATTGAGAGTATATTATGGGTTTGCCTCCCTCCATTATTAGGAGAACTTCATCTGTTAACTGTTATTAAGAGAATACTCTTTCTAAGTATTTGATATACGCCAATAAGATGATTGACTCTTAATTTTAGATTCATTTTATAGTTGACTTATAACATTACATTATATTCTAATAAAAAAAATATCATACTCAAATGGATTTATCTTCGAATTAATATTACTATATTTCACAATAAAACATATGATTATTTTTAAATTATAATATGATAAAATAATATTTATTTAATTAATTCTGAAAATATTACGATCCTTAAAAAAACAAGAATAAATATCAAAGATAATCTCATCTTTAAAAAATATAAGAGCCATATTATGAGAATAAAATAAAAAAATTGAACGTTCTAGAGAAAAAAACAAAAAATCTGGGTAACAAAGGGATTTAGATTTTGAAAACAAAAAATTTGGAAACTGCATGTACACTGCGTAGCTAAGGATTCAGATGCATAACGTGATTATCACATCATTCACAACTCAAGATAGTTAATCAACATGGCAAAGAAAATTAGTGGGAGGACACAATTCCATACAAATCCATGCATTTGGTGAACCGTCCATTCCATAGCAACAGAAACAAACAAATTTGCAGGTGTTGACACCCTCCGACCAAAGTGCTCAAATAACAAAATTTTGATTAAAATGACGAAATAGGATCTTCGAAAATGCTTAATACCCTCAGTCCTTCCATACTGCTTGATAAACAAACGAAAAGGGAATGCGACAGCAACAATCTATTTCATCCTTCACCAGCCGGGGCAAAGGAGCTGCTTAGAACACTCGATTTGGCTTTCCCATGGTGCTCTTCAGGTACAAGCACCTGACCTGTAAGAACATTGCAGTCAGTACTGCAGCAAGTAAGACTAAATATTCTCCGTTTTAACATGAGATGGTGACTATCGATTGCACAACAAGAATCTTGAGTATGAAATTACAACAGAAAAGAGAATGCTTGAAATCTAACAAACAAAATGAAACAAGAGCCATTGTGAACTTCGAGATCCCATGGCTAACAAGTAGTAATAATTATTCATTGATAGAACATTTGAATCTACAAAAAGATATTCCATGTTACAACTATGGTCAAAACTTTCAGTCCTTTCTAGCAGAGGAATACATATTGTAATCGAACATATAGGAATACCAACCTTTTTTAATAAGCAAAAGACAAATATATATATATATATCATCAAGATAGATAACCAGCTATCAAATACCTATATTCATTGATCTTGATGAGTATGACATCACTTTCTACACGAAAATCTGTGGATTAGTTCCTATTAGCATCAAATGATATTAACTGAACAAAAAAATCAAGCCTATTTATTTACAAGGAAATGACACAATGATTTAATTAGTTCCATAGCAACTAACATGAAAATAATCCAATTGACAATGACAATTTTACCCACATTTTGCCAGTTCTTCTTCAACAAAGACACGAGGAAATTCACGCTGAGCTGCACATTCTGAAAGATCTGCTTCTCCTCCATCGCACAGTTGCCCACAGCAACTCCCATGCAAAGAACTTTCTTAAGTTGAAATTTTACCATTGCTTTTGTCTCGTTAACCTTAGACTCCAAAGATTCCTGGTGAGTAACCAAAGTAGGAAACTTCCCTGAATAACATAACGAAGTCAAAACTGTTATCAGAGAGGGACAAACTATCAAAGAACAGACTCCCCACAGTAGCATATATATAACTAGATCAATCAACAGATTACAAAGATCTTAATACAACAAAACCAAGAAAAAGAAACACATGAAAACATTACAAGGTTCTCCAAAAATGCTGCCAGATTACCATTTCGAGCTAACATTGAAGTTTACCGTGGCAAGTAAAATGGATAAAAAGCAGTGGCAAAAACAGTGACTGTTCGGCAGTTAAGAAATTCAATTTAATCTTGTAATCCATGTGGATCAACTTCTTTTCCATTAATTTGAAATTGATGGTTATCTTTGCCTATATTCTCATCAGCTATTCATTAAATTGGATCAGAAATCTGTTGCAATCCTATGGCTTTCTAAAAAGGAAATGACTCTATAACAACCTAAAATGTCTGAAACTATACAAGTTAATAAGCATTGAAAAAGACATTGGACGGTTACATTTTTCTGCAATTTTCAGTCTGATTTTCGCAGGGATTTTTGCTAGGTATTTTCCAAAGGACCTTCAAACTATTTTATGGTTCAAGCAAGTTAAGCAATTGGAAACATAACCTTCTACACTCTCATCTAACTTTACAATATATGAGCTAAGCTTAAAGGTTCTGTTCTTCTGCATACAACATCATATCAGATCAAAACAATCCAATAATTACTCTGTTATGATTTTTTAAATTCTTATGTTTAGATGGCTTTATAACATAGCCAGTAACTTCTTGAGATTGCTATTGACCTAAAGTCATGTTGTCAGTATTCTGATGCAACACTATTATTCCTTTTCTCACAAAATTAAAATGTAAAAAACCACAGGAAAAACTAAAATTTTGAAAACTAAAACTGCAACATGATATTTCCAAATTCCAAAGAAAATAAAAGTTAGTGCTTTAGTTCTTGCCTGCCTTGTTAAGACCAGGGCCAAGGAGACGAGGGATCTGTTTGATAATAGCCTCTGATGCAAGAAAAGCATGGTACTTCTTTGCAAGTTTTTTAACCAACTTTTTGTTTTTGTTCATCTTTTTTAAGCCTTCCACATCCATGTAGTCAAGGCCTATCTTCTCTGCCTAAAGGTGACAACAGCAAGAATTAATACAACACACTGCAAACAGATGCATGAAGACATGAGAATCAGAATCAGACAAGCATCCTAATATGATTCTACAAGAAGACAATATGGAGTTATAGAAGTTCACAGAAAATATTTTTACTACATTTATTTCTGGTAAAATATTGAAAGAATGTGAAGAATACTATATAAAGCAAAATGTTCTATTAGTTTCATCAACAGATAGGTTGTAAGAACCATAGCTTTAATACCACAATCAAAGAGGGCGACAAGTATAGATTTACATGTATGCATATGATGCACAAGTATTGGACATTGTTCATGAGGGTAGATACTATAACCCAGGTAACACTAACTGCCATTATATTACAGAATGCCTTAAAAATAATAAAACTTGCTCTTAGAGCATTTGGATATATAATGAATCGAAAGTCACTTAAATGATTATACAGGACAGTATAAATAGTTAAATAAAGTGCTAGGAACAAGTAAATTGATGATGAGAATAGTACAAGCAATCCTTCTCAGATGGATCAGAACAATTAATAACGGGACCCTTTAATAATTCCTTTACCAAATAAATCTACATGAGAAATATAAACTTCCAATATGCTTTACCTCCTCCACATGTTGAGCATCTCCAAGCATGCAAACCTTCATTTTAGGGCGAGGAATATGGGGTAGCTTCACAGATCCACTGAATCTCTTGTCCTTTTGGGGATCATAATTTTTCAGCCCAATTTGCAACTCTACTGTTTCAGTGAATTTGCGTTTCTTCTCCCTAGAATCACCAACAACTTGGGTGATTGCTTCCCTCAGGACATCACTCTGTAACTTGCTGTAATAATAATGATGAATTCAAAATAGTAAGTTAAACATGATACATACATTCAAAAGAAATAAAGCTTCCCTACAATTACTGTGAATTAATTAAATCATAATGAAAATGGTAATAGAAAACCAGTGGTTCAAATGAAGATATTTCAAATAATGTAAAGAGTAAACCAACATGATTATTATAGTTGCAGCATAAATAGAAGCAAACAAGAACACAGAAGATCACTTGGTGCGAAAAGCAAAATTAGATTTGTAAAAAAACTAGTACTAACCCGACTATGAGAGAAGCCATCTTAGGGTTTTGAGCTATGGAGGAGTCAGTTAACAACAACATAGTTGTAAGTCCCAACTATTTGAGATTGATTACATGAATCTTTTGCCATTATTAATATCCATGTTCATGAGATCTAATATAGTTTTACATTGATTGTCAGTGATCTAATGCTCGACCCTTCACCTTTTTCATCTAGGCTTGAGATCCGCATTGGCAATGTTATAAGAGATCTCATCAATGACAAATAAAAGCACAACCAAATTCCTCATACAAGTTATATATTAAAAAAGAACATTATATAAAGTAATAATGTGAAGCTCAATGGTTACAATGGCTAACGACCATACTACTTAGTTTGCAAACAATCATAGCGAGGACTGTTGATTATTGCCAACATGACCATGTTGGTGAGCTATTTACAACATATAATTTCTCTTTCATTCACGAAAAAACCAATAACTAAGTCAACGACAACATTGTCCAGAAATATATTCGAATTTGTTGCCAGATCTTGATGATCGCCCAAACCAGGGGGGGAAAGGGGCAATAATAGAAAATAAGATACTTCGGCGTTCTGCTCTGTACAAACAACAATTCATGAACGATTCATTTGCGCTACTACTACTACTACTAGTAAAAAAATCCCTAACAAACAGCTAGTGAATCATGAAACAAGATATCGATCCTAAAAGAACATTGAAGAGTGACCATCGTGCAGAAGATATTCTTGTGGCACCTCATTCTTTAGTCGAGAGCCTCTTCCCTCCTTCAAACCTTCAAGAAACCAAAGAAAACGACGTCAGCCCCCCCGCCGAAAACAAATACAAAAGAAAATGTGATGGAATCGCCACCAAGAACGAAGCAAACAGATCTAGTACGCAGCAGAAAAGATTACACGGCGAACTAGATCGCGATTAAAGATTAGATTGCAATAAGCCTAGAAGAGGAACATCAAGATGGACCACGACACGGGTGCAGCAGACTCACCGAGAGTTGCGGGAGCGACGACGACGAAGCGGGCGGCGGATGATGGATATATAATGATCTCGCTAGATTTGAACCCTAAATTGCAATCTTCTTTACCGTTGGATTTGGATCCAACGGATGATACGTCTTCCAGCTTTCTTAAGTAGATGTGCATTATGCGGGCCTCACAATGGGTCGGGCCGTAACATTGCTCACTTGAATAAAATATACAGACAAAAAACCGCGGCTGATTGTAAATTCCGGTTCGGCATAGATTGACTCGATTCGAGTCCAAACCTTTTTAGTAATCGGATTACGATCGTTGAAGATATCACTATAGTTGATTGCACCTTAACGCTGTCGATAAATGTACTAACATTCCACTTCGAACAATCCTTCCATCATATTTAAATAAAGTAGAATTACGATGGTGGAGTATTTCTTATTGACTGATATGTCGATTTAAGTTACGTGACGAGTAGTCATCGGTTGATGCTGCAGTGCTTACCGCTGTCAGTAACGACAAGCACATCGAGCAAGTGACCCAGTGCTAATACCCCATGACGTGAACCATTAGCAGGTCTTGTTGGATTTCTGTACGTAGAAGTTCAACCGGGATTCTGGGATTGTGTGAAGGCACGCAGCGTCCAAAGGCCAGATGATCTTTTTATGGCGTTTACTCGTCAGGGGAAAGGAGAAATGGTGGCCTTCTAGTGTTCTGTTTTCTCGAGGAACAGCGTCGGCTCCCTGTAGATATACGCACTTTGGGGAGGAATCCATGCTTTGGAGTCGGATGAGGACGACGGTGGGCTGCTTCGCATTCCTTGGCTCCGCCAAAATCTATTGCTTACTCAAACATGCTATTTAGATTCAGTGCTTGCAGTGTTTTGTGCTCGCAATGCATCAAAGATTCGCGACGCCAAGATCAGGTGTCGTTTTGATATGTTGCTTATGATTTCCAGGATCAGATGACTCCTAAGTTCGATGTTAGATGCCAATGGCTTCCTCGACATTGGCTTCAATTTGTTTGTCCTTCTAGGAATGGGCGTTACTTGCATCCAAGCTCGTGTAGCCATTGTTCTACTGGTCATGGTTCCATCAAATCATCGGTACTAATATCCACGCGGCAAAACCCCCCACCACACGTCATTTTCAGACACTCCTACGGCTCTCATCCAGATGCCTGCTCTCCTGCAGGCAGAACCAGTTGGGAGTGAAGCACAAGGATCATCTCACTTGGTCCGTGGCCTCTTTGTTTCCGCCACCGTCACCGGCGAGTGCCCGACTCCCTGGCTCTTCTGGTACACTCAGAGTTCCCTCCCTCAGCATTATTTGAATGATTACACAACAGGAGAAACACGTCTCTTCTCCCTCTGTCGTCCTCCCCGACTTCAGACCAAATTTTCAACTCCTCTTCCTGTTACCAACACTATATTAAAAACAAAGAATAGAACAAAGCCCTTCTCGATTCCATAACCCACAAAAACTCCATGAATTCACAAAAAGAATTAAGTTGCGTCTCCATAAAACCCACGGCGTCCAGCCGACACTCCTCGGTTCCACTCAGAGCTCGGTCTCAAGAGCTCGTTAATACCATTAGATAAGATCAAGAATAGGAGTGCGAGACAGACGAGGCAATGGCGTCGCTCCACCGCCGCCGCCGCCGCCACCTCTTCCTCTTCCTCTTCCTCGTCGCCCTAGGGCCATGGGCTGCGGCAGCGTCGGAGGACGTGCCGGAGGCCGACGCCCTTCTCGCCCTCAAAGCCGCCATCCATGACCCCTCCGGGGCCCTCGATGCCTGGAACTCTGCCGACGGCCATTGCTCCTGGCCTGGCGTTGCCTGCGACCCCCTCCGAGCCTTCGTCGTCTCCCTGGACCTCACCGGTCTCAACCTCTCCGGCACTCTGTCCCCCGCCGTCGGCCGCCTCCACCACCTCGTCAACCTCTCCGCCGCCTCCAATTCCCTATCCGGTCCCCTCCCTGCGGAGCTATCCCGCCTCTCCAACCTCCGCCACCTCAACCTCTCCAACAACCTTTTCAATGGCTCCTTCCCCTCAGTTTATTCCCGCCTCAAGAACCTCCTCGTCCTCGACCTCTACAACAACAACCTCGCCGGCACCCTACCGCCCGAGGTCTCCGAGCTCCCCAACCTCCTTCACCTCCACCTTGGCGGCAACTTCTTCTCTGGTGTCATCCCGCCGGAGTTCGGCCACTGGGAATTTCTCGAGTACCTCGCTGTCTCCGGGAACGAGCTCGGTGGCCCCATCCCACCGGAGCTCGGCAACCTCACCCGCCTTCGCCAGCTTTACGTCGGCTACTTCAACAGCTTCGAGGGCGGCATCCCGCCAGAGTTCGGCGGACTCTCGGAGCTCGTTCGCCTCGACATGGCCAACTGCGGCCTCACCGGCGAGATCCCGCCGGAGCTCGGCAAACTCCAGAACCTCGATACGCTCTTCCTCCAAGTGAACGGCCTCTCAGGCAGATTACCGCCGGAGCTCGGTGGCCTCCTTAGCCTCAAGTCAATGGACCTCTCCAACAACGCGCTCACTGGCGAGATCCCCGGTTCCTTTGCCGATCTCCAGAACCTAACGCTGCTCAATTTGTTCCGGAACAAGCTCCACGGATCTATACCGGAGTTCGTCGGCGACCTGCCAGCGCTGGAGGTGCTCCAGCTCTGGGAGAATAACTTCACCGGCGGAATTCCCCGGCGGCTCGGTCAGAGTGGCCGGCTCCAGATTCTCGACATCTCGTCAAACAAGCTCACCGGGACCCTGCCGCCGGACCTCTGTTTCGGCAACAGGCTGCAAACCCTCATCGCCCTCGGTAACTTTCTATTCGGCTCGATACCGGAGACACTTGGCCAGTGTCAATCCGTCAGCCGGATCCGAATGGGGGAGAACTACCTCAACGGATCGATCCCTGATGGATTCTTCAGCTTGCCCAAGCTCTCCCAGCTGGAGCTCCAGGATAATCTACTCGCCGGCGTGTTTCCAGACACCGGCGCGGCTGCCATCTCTCCGGACCTCGGCCAGATTAACCTCTCTAACAACCGGCTCTTGGGGCCGCTGCCACCGTCTATCGGCAACTTCTCTGGCCTCCAGAAGCTCCTGTTGAACCAGAACCAGTTCTCCGGCGGCATCCCGCCCGAGATTGGAAGGCTTCAGCAGCTATCTAAGGTGGATTTTAGTGGCAACCAGTTCTCCGGTCCGACAGCATCCGAGATTAGCCGGTGCAAGCTTCTAACTTTCGTGGACCTCAGCCGCAACAAGCTCTCCGGCGAAATCCCACCGGAGATTGCCGGTATGAGGATCCTGAACTACCTGAACTTGTCTAGAAACCAGCTCGAAGGGAGCATTCCGCCGTCCATCTCCACGATGCAGAGCCTCACGGCGGTCGATTTCTCCTACAATAACTTCTCCGGCTTAGTCCCCGGAGTCGGCCAGTTCAGTTACTTCAATGCGAGCTCGTTCGTTGGCAATCCCGAACTCTGTGGGCCGTACCTCGGTCCCTGCAGCTCTATGATTCATGGTGCCGGCTCTGTTCATGCAAGGGTGCCACTTTCAGCCTCCTCTAAGCTGCTGTTGGTCATTGGTCTCCTCATCTGTTCCGTTGCCTTTGCGATGGCCGCCATCATGAAAGCGCGGTCTCTGAAGAAGGCCAGCGAGGCCCGAGCGTGGAAGCTCACGGCTTTCCAGCGTCTCGGCTTCACTTGCGACGACGTCTTGGATTGCCTCAAGGAGGAGAACATCATCGGTAAAGGCGGGGCGGGTATCGTGTACCAGGGCATCATGCCCAACGGCGAACGGGTGGCGGTGAAGCGGCTCCCCGCTATGAGCCATGGCTCGTCGCACGACCATGGGTTCTCGGCCGAGATACAGACGCTCGGCAGGATCCGGCATCGCCACATCGTCAGACTCCTGGGTTTCTGTTCGAACCACGAGACCAATCTACTGGTCTACGAGTACATGCCCAACGGGAGCCTGGGGGAAGTTCTTCACGGTAAGAAAGGCGGCCATTTACTCTGGGAAACCCGGTACAAGATTGCGGTGGAGGCGGCCAAGGGTCTCTGCTATCTTCACCACGACTGTTCGCCACTGATCCTGCACCGGGATGTGAAGTCCAACAACATCCTGCTCGATTCAAACTTCGAAGCCCACGTCGCAGATTTCGGGCTCGCCAAGTTCCTGCTGCAGGACGCCGGTGCGTCCGAGTGCATGTCGGCCATCGCCGGCTCCTACGGCTACATTGCTCCAGGTAACTTAATCATCGATTTCTCGCATGCGGATTCCATCGATGGTCCAGTTATGGAAGTCAAGATGAATCCATGCATGGAAAGCGTTCGTTTGGCCAACCATGAATGGTTTGTGGTTGCTGTATTGGTTGTATGTTCGCGTGCTCTGTTTTCTCAGGGTCTAATTACGTGAGTGTGCCTTTCCATATCATTAGGTCACGCACGAATCAAGTCCGGGGTGTAGAACGCCTGTCCTGCTCTTATATGAGGGCTAAAGTGGCATTCCATCGACGGTCGGACTACCGAAGATAGTTCTTTCGATTGACTCATTTTTGTTGGTCCCGCAGAATACGCATACACGTTGAGGGTGGACGAGAAGAGCGACGTGTACAGTTTCGGCGTGGTGCTTCTGGAGCTGGTGACCGGAAGGAAGCCGGTGGGCGAGTTCGGTGAAGGCGTCGACATCGTCCAATGGGTTCGAAAGATGACGGACTCCAACAAGGAGGGAGCGCTGAAGATTCTGGATCCCAGGCTTCCCACGGCCCCCCTGGACGAGGCCATGCACGTCTTCTACGTCGCCACGCTGTGTGTACAGGAACAGAGCGTGGAACGCCCCACGATGAGGGAGGTCGTCCAGATTCTTACGGATATGCCGAAACGGGGAGAAGACCGCGAGACGCCCATCGAGGAAGCGGAGCAGCAGCAAGCAGCACAAAGCTCACCACCGCCTGATCTCCTCAGCGTTTGAATTGCTGGGGATCCAAAAGTTTTGCTCCACGCAGGGCTGGGGAGAACTCTTCTCTACGGCTGAAGCGGTGGGGGGTTTAGGTTACTAGGTAATTTGGATTCAGGTCCTCTATTGTGTGCGTGATCCTCGTAGCTCTTCGCATGCTGTGCTGCAGGTGGTGATGGTTGTGTAGACATCAAGGAGAGTTGTGGTTCTCCGTTGCCTGTTCGTGGAAATTAGTAGGATGAAAAGTTTATGGATGTCATCCTTCTGTGTGAGGGTTGTAGGAGAATGTTTCCAAAGCTCGACTGAGTTGCTTTGACTCCCTGTGGTCTAAAAACAAAGGATGAGTTCTATACAAGGGTTTAATGACAGGGAGATATTACTATTTAGAGACATGAGGAAAGGGGAAAGATATCTTCCAAAATATTCTTAAGGAATCAGAATGGACTTGTTTCAAAGAGTCAACCTGAGCATGAAGCAAAGCGAAGGCAACGGTCATTACAAGAAAGTGGAGGAAATATAGCTACTACTAACGCACAGAATCGAGAGATCTTCTGTCTAAATCAAAACCATGTTGATAATATTTGATTCATGTCAATCAAACCCATGTTGTGTAATGTTACATTTGTATTCACCTAAAAGCCTACTTGAATCTATGTCAATGGCATATTTGATTTGTTCGTTGATGCATTTTAAATAATCACCACAATCAAAAATAAAATTAAATAACTAGACAAATTTGATCTAAAAAATTAATAAAATTTAATTCGATATATTTATATGTTTAGAATGATAATTCAAACTAAGAAAAGATTATTCTGTCTAGTCTTGACTATCTTTGTTTAACTTGATTAATACTAATCCATCGAGCTAGCGATATCTCTCCGTTATCTACTCGCATAAGATAAGAATTTAAAAATTATATAAATAATATATCATTAATATTTCATACTATCTCATAAGGTAGACTTTTTAAAATAAATCACAACTTTCTTCGAAAACCTTCAAATGATTATTTGGAGAAAGGTTTAGTAAAATTTTTTTTGATGTTGTTGCACTTGACCTTCACTTAAAACATCTTTTCTCGGATAAAATTATGCTTAAAGAGTTATTGATGTCATGAAGGTCAAGAGCAAAAATAATATCATACATTTCTTTTTACTAATATTCTCTCTAAAGGATTATTATTTTAAGTTGTGATACTTGAAGGGAGAGTATGAAATATAAAAATCATATATTTTATAAAAAAATTAAGAGACTTATTTTATATTGAGTAGATAAGATAGAGTGGTAGATAGGTTGGTTGGTTGAGTTTTAATCTTTAAAAAATATTATAAAATAGAGAAAATACCTTAGACAGTATTAGTCAACTCATTCTTCAAATATTAAAGTTAAGCTATACTATTTTTGTTAATCAATATAAACCTAAAATTTTAAAATCGACTTGCAATCAAAGATATATTTAAAGAGATATAATAGATATATAATTTTTAGAATAAACTTAACTTTTACATTTGATATCGTCCATCTAAATGTATCAAATGATATCATTGTTGTGTTACCATCAACCATCTTTGATAAATAAGATAAGCTTTGTACAAGTTTTTTTAATCTTGTAATTAAATAAGTTTTGTATACCAATGCCACCAACTCACTCGAAAAAAAAAATTGATTATTCTCTTTACTAAGAAGATCTTATAAATAAATGTCACTTCTCTTTATACCTCCAATACAACATGAAGAAAAAACAATTAATATATAAATATAGTCTTACTTAAGTAGAACTAATAATATAGTATCACTAGCCCAAGATGTAAAATGAAAAAAGAAATATAAAAAAAACTAAATTTTATTGAACTTTTGAAGATACTTGGTATACCTTAAACTCAACTTGATTACTTAGACTTAGATGTATTGAAATGCCATGCCTATTTACAGACTTATAATGACAATTTAAACTAAAAAATGTTATCCAATCTTGTCTATAAGACTCATCTAATTAATCAATCCATAACTCTAATCTTATATACTCAGTACAAAGTAAGAGATAAAATTAATAATTTAAATACAATTTAATATTTTACATAGATTATATTTAAGTAGATAATAGTAATTTTATTTTTCAAATTAAAATAAAGACTCAACTTGAGAACAACTTGTAGTTTCATCTTTCGAACTTGTGAGTCACTATATGCAATTCAAATTTCAATATATAAGTTTTATGGGAGACTAACTTGTAGTTTCATCTTTCGAACTTGTGAGTCACTATATGCAATTCAAATTTCAATATATAAGTTTTATGGGAGACTCACTTGTAGTTTCATCTTTCGAACTGATTGTACAGATGAATTTTCTTTCAAGTAAGATAGTTTATTTAAAGATGGACCTAACAGGAACATTCACATGCCACCTACGTACTTGCCGTGTTTCGCGCAGCAATGGCCTGTCACTTCATGCCCTTCTCTTCTCCATCGTAATCAACCAGCCTTTATTGTTGTTGTTATTATTGCTTTTCCACTGGCTTTTTGTTCCTTGTGACGCGCAGTGCTCGCTGAAGCGTTCCTTCCTGCTTCATCAACCTTCACGGCAGGAGTCACCTGCTAAATGGAGAGACCGCACGCGCAGCTTGCAGCTTGCAGCTTGCAGCCGTCTAAAGGAACCCTGCCCTTTATGGTTTCGAAAAGGAGAACAGTCTCCCACGTACAACCCGGACGGCAGTAAACCCACTGAGGCCGAGAGTTTAGGGATCCTCTTTATCTCTGTTGTCTACATTTCATAGTGCCTGCATTTCCCTTTAGAAATTAAAAAAAAGAATAAAAATCAAAATCTTTTATTCTTTTTTTTTTCTCTAATGTCTCTCCCCACCTTTATACGGACTTTAGCATCGAGGAGGATGCTGTGACATGACCTAACTGAGTTGAAATCATAGTTGATCGGAGGGAGCACCAAAAGAGCCATCGATTAATAGGCCAACAGTACGCCGCAGAATGCGATTCTAAACTTGGTATCTGAGGAAGTATGATCTCAGTTATTTTATTTTCTCTTGCAGGTAAGAAACCCGTTTATTATCCCCGGAAATGAGGGACCATTTGCTTCTTTTTGTTTGCAGTTATATTACAGTTTATATCGGTTCATTTGGGCTACAGATTCTTCGCACTTCGGTGGAAAGATTTCTTCCATCAAATCAGCTCCCGTAGAAAAAGCAAAAAACAAAAAAAAAAAGGAAGAGGAATGCATTAATTATAGTACAACATCTGTTCCATCTTTAAATGTGTCTGTGCTTGCACCTGCATCTTCTCACGTGCATGCGTACTCGGCGCAAGCAACTCGAGCAGCTTCAGTCACTTACCGAAAAAGCTGTAAGCAGCGTCAGTCTACTTACGATCCCTGCAAGTAAAAACAACTCAGATAACGACGCATCACCAACACTGGGCAGCAGAGTCGAACCAAACAATGTCAGATTGCTACCAACCAGAAAAGATAAGCGTAAAGTGCCGGCTTCATCTCTGCTCTGATTCCTCCTTGCAGTGGGGTAACTCTCAAGTCATTTACCTGGACGATCAACACAGAAGAGAAGAAACAGCTAGAATGCATTGAGTTTACTCCTGCATGTAATCTACTACACCTTGAAGGCCTCGTTCTGCGGGTTCGTATCTCCTGAAGGCATGGCATTATGTGGAGAGATGACACCGATCGAGACGCACAACAACAGGGATGGACCACGGCTTCCATCCCTGTCCTCGTCTTGTAGTTCTCGCCGCCCCGGCCATCTGCCGTTTGCCATACTAATATGAACTGCCCGCAAGCAGCAATCGTGCTGCTCTCTCACGAGGAGTCCCGCCCACTACCACATCGGCCAACAACAAGAGGCAGTCATGCATGTCAGCATTTCCCCGTGTGTCAGCGTATCGCACTGGAAATGGGGACCTGGATAAAGCTTGATTCGAGTCGAGGATGCCAACATGGCGCGACTGGAAATGGGCACGGGAAATGAGTGCAGCCTTATTGTGACACCTATAAAGCCAAACCTTTCCCACCAACTTTAAAAGGATGGGAGACGAAAGCATTCGAAGCCAGAAGGTCATGTGACTCACAGGACGTAAGAGGAAGGGACAGCATCCAGCCGATGCAGCCCCACCTCCCCTTTCCGTGTCCAGAGACGTGTCGAAAGACTCGAGGACAGAGAAGAGGAATGGGTATGCATTCAATAGGGAATGAGAATTAGAGGTACTGTGTCAATGTGGACTCCAGCCTGTGATGCTGTCGCATACTGTTTCAGCTTTTGTGACCTGTCCTCTTTCAATCATTCAAGCGTACATCCAAAAGCCTATACGTTCTTGTCTTCTTCCCATGGGCTCTAATTGATCCAGCCATTTAGACCCTGCTACGAGCGAGGAGGTTCGTCGCTGAGCATTCTATGATGAAGACAAGTAGAACAAACAGTCTATGATCTCGTGCTATGATATATGCATCTAAAACTCTCCTCACTTCATCAGCTCGACAATCTTTACTTTGGTAATCGATCAATAGAGAGAGGCTTACAAGAAGACATGGATTCTCTGCATCATCCGCTGACTTCTCTTACGAAAGAGAACAGAGATCATGTCGTCTCTGCTCTCTTGGGATCCATCGTAAGAACTAAAGAGCAACGGAGAGAGCAGCACAGCAGATGGTGTTGGTGTTGCCATGTGAATTCACATGTCCTCTACATCACTAGTCCATACCCAAGACGTTCTTGACAAAGGGTTGGATCGATCTCATAAGTCCACCATTTCCCAAGTTTGAGATTCAGAAAATGTAGCAGCGAGCGAAACAGAAGCCAAGAACAGCTACCGAAAGGTCGGGGAGGGAAGATTTCACTTTGGTGAAAGGCTGGAGTTATCGAAACATGGGCACGAGCGAGGATTCCGAGGGCAGAAAAGGGCGCTCCTCGCCAAGGGCCAAACGCCAACCAGCTTGCTCCAATCGCCTCTGATATATCATCAGAGATCAAGAATCCGAGAACTTGATTCATATAGTTATCATCTTTTTCTGTAAAGATATTTGACTCCATCTTTCTCTCTCTAGCAACAATATATCACAGATACATTATTTGATCTTCTCATGATTGATAGGAGACTAATCAATCAATCAATCAATATTTAACATCTTCCATCAAAATTTTTGTTATATTTCCATTTTTTTATTTCTTGAGTAAACAAAATGAAAATTTTTATTGCATTCTTTTTATTTCTTGCAAATTTATGATATATACAAAATAATTTTTATACAAATTTAAATTATTTAAATAAAATGATAGACTAAATTGGTTCCGTATCACATGGTCGTTTTTGCAAACTCAAATTATCCCCCTGAAACAAATAGACAAAAATCTAAAAGTTAGAAAGAGAACCAAATGTAGCCCAAGAGTCGATCTCCACTTTGGTTACACGGTGGTAACCAAAGTATATTGGCCCATCATAATCATGAGAAGCTAAGATGGGCTCTAAAGAAGTTTAGAGCCATGAGAGATTCGAACGATCAGTAGTCCATGCATGCATGATGGATAACAGAGGATGACGGTTGTGGTCGGTAGCGGCGCCGGCCATTCTACGTCGTTAACTGCTGCATAAGATTTCACGGACTTGGTCGTGTGCGAGGTTGAACGGTTCAAAGGGAAGTTGACCCTATGGGCAGGGAAAGATCCCACTTTTATCATATATATATATATATATATATATATAGAGAGAGAGAGAGAGAGAGAGAGAGAGGCTTGTTCTTTGTCGTAAAGGAGTCGTAAAGGAGCCTGTTGAAGCTTCTTAATTGTGCGGTTGATTTGCTTAGCAGCTCAAGAAAAGTGCGGCTTACTTCATGAAATGGAATTGGTCAGCCGGCCCACGTTCTAAAGAAGAAGGTGAGGCCTGCTTCTTCTGGTGGAGGTGAAGACTACCACATATAGGACGGATTACAATAGATATGGGAAATAGTTGCCCCCATGAGTTGGGAGGGGAAATAGATGTGGTGATGTGTTGCATGAACTGAGAACATTTTCTATGCACGTACGTGCATTATGTATGTTTATGTAAGATAAATGTTTCAGGTCCTGATTCAAATCACTAAACTCACAACGTCACACCATGCTGGTATTTATACGTCAAGAGGTACATTACTGTTGTCGTCCGTCAAGTCGTGATTGGATTGGGGACGGAAACTCGCGCCTCGACTACCTTAATTATTAGCCATCTGGCTCTGATCGCATGGGGACGCAACGTGCCCCTGATACGCGGGCGGCTCCCGTTTTGATACGCCGCTTCGTCTTCGCGAAGAAGACGGAACGGGGCCCAACGGTTACTTGGTCAACGAGAGCCAGTCCGAGATTGCTCGCGCTGATACCATCATCCCTCGCTATTTAAACCATATCCTCTCTCTCTCTCTCTCCAAACGCCGTTGGTAGCTTCGCTTCCCCGTCATCCTCGCACCAAGTAATTGCCACCGCCTCCATTTCCGTCGGATGACGACCACCGCATCCACGGACGGGAGAGTCGTCGCCGATCCGAGGCTGCCGTCACCACGGCGCCGCGTGTGCTTCTCCTTCGCCGCCTACGCTAAGGCCGTCGTCGCCCACCTCCGCGCCTCCGGCGTTCCCGTCGCCTCCGGCCTCTCCGACGCCGAATTCGGCGCCGTCGAGTCTGCCTACGGCTTCAAATTCCCACCCGATATCCGCTCCGTCCTCTGCGAAGGCCTTCCCGTCGGCCCCGGATTTCCCAATTGGCGGTCCGCCTCGCCGCAGCAGCTCCGCCTGCTCCTCGGCCTCCCCGCCACCAGCATCCTCCACGAGGTCACCTCGGAGGGCTTCTGGCCCAGGGCATGGGGCCCGAGGCCACAGGACCCCAGCGTCGCAGTTGCCGCTGCTAAGGTCGTACTGCGCCGGGCCCCATCTCTCGTACCGATCTACCGGCACTTCTACATGCCCGCTTCGCCGAGCCTCCCTGGGAATCCGGTATTCTACGTAAGAGGCGGCGACGTCAGGCCTGCGGGACTCGACCTCGCGGACTTCTTTCAGCGCGAGCGGCGGCGGGGGTGGACGGCGGGTGCCCTGGCGCCGGCTTGGATGGCGACGTCGGCCAGGAGGGTGGAGGTTTGGACGGAGCTGTCGGAAGAGAAGGCGTGGCAGGAGCGGAAGCGGGGCGGCTCGCCGTGGGAGGTTAGGGTGGATGAGATGCTGAAGCAGGCGGGGCAGCGGCTGAGAGAAGGGGGATGGAGGGACGAGGAGGTGGGGGAGATGGTTTTGTGCGGATCAGACGGGTACGGGATTGGGGCGTCCGCCGCGGCTGACCCGGCGGCAGTGCTGAGAGACCAGGAGGGCGTGCTGCGTCAGCTGCAGCTGCTCTCCCTCGCGTTGCTTCGCAGCGGGTGGGGCGCCGACGACGTGGTCGAGTCAATGGGGTGGGCGAGCGTGGAGGGAAGCGAGGGCGATGACGGTGACATGGGATGTGGGTCCTTGCAAAGTGAGAGAGACACACATCCAGATGGCGCCACACCAGTGGACACGATTTAAATCGGGACGCAAAAACAGCGCTTCTCCCAACGCCATCAGAAAACATTGTGGGTGACGGTGATCCCGTGACCGTGAAACCAGATCGGAATCTTTAGTGCCAAGAAATCGAAGGGGCTTTAATTACCTCCAACACTTGCAATTACTCTACTTGTTCTGTATTATATTTCATAGACCAACAAATATATATAT
>LVTN01000046.1:679181-742518 GCA_001649415.1 Musa itinerans | reverse complement strand
GTGGGAAACACCTAAAAGTTAAGTAGGTCAAAATTGACTATGATAAACTTTTAGATTATAGTTGTGATGGGTGTCGATTTTGAGATTAGGATAATATATATTGTGAAATATAGTTGACGGGAAGAAGTCAATCATCATATGATATATGGTCTTTGTGTGGTATGTACGCTAGAAGGAGAAGACGAATGTCACTCTTTATCTGTCTTCTTACATGAACAAGAATCCAAGACAATGGTTGTAGGCTATCTTTCTTTTTTGTCTGCGAGTATAAAATATCAATGGGAGGTTGCTAGAAGTGGTTAGAGATTGTCTCCCCACATAATATTTCATGAAATATTTTACCCGTTTATGATCATACATAAAATCTCATCTTCAACACAATAAAATGGAGAAAATCATATTTAGACCACTTAGCATCTACACTTACTTATCTCATATTACTAACTTTCATGTCGAAGAAATCGGGTTAAGAAACTTTTGTCGATCTTGGTCTTCATACAGGTGGTACCTTAAGCGTTTAACGTTTTCACCTTAGAGACACATCAAATAACCCTACACATATGGGTTTAGACTACGTTTAGTTGACCAGGATGTTAATAACATCTTTATGTAATAATAGTTAAAAATTATTGATATGGAATAGCTTAGAAATTGATTTGGTTGACATTCTTCGTAATACTTTAAACATGATGTTGTTATTAAGGTAATACATGTATTAGTGAGGAGATGAAATGTCTAATTGATTAGTTACTAAGAGAAAAAATATTCACCTCGATCATAGTTTAACATGTGATAATCCAACATCAGGAGACCCGAGTGACAATAAACAACTATCACTTAGACATTGACCAAATATAAAACATCCTAGAATATTTCACTCATATTGAAGTATTCATTTTAACTTAGCCAATTATAAAAGATCCATCTGACTATAATAATCGAACTCAATCACTATTTATGATGAAATATTTATCACAAGCAAGTATCAAATAGGTCGTGTCAGGTAGTATCAACTTAACAACATTCCTCAAAGAAGATGATTAGATAACATAAAGAGTTGAGTGCATCTACAAATGAAAAATCTTTCATCAATGAAAACATGCAATGATGAGTGAATCGAGGGGAACTCGAGCTCAACTTTGAGCGAATCAACATACAAACAAATATACCATTATGTTGAGTCTAAGGGACATTGCCCAGGTCGAGATACCTACATGTGATAATCCAACATCAGGAGACCCGAGTAACAATAAATAACTATGCCACTTAGACATTGACCAAATATAAAACATCATAGAATATTTCACTCATATTAATGTTGTTATTAAGGTAATACATGTATTAGTGAGGAGATGAAATGTCTAATTGATTAGTTACTAAGAGAAAAAATATTCACCTCGATCATAGTTTAACATGTGATAATCCAACATCAGGAGACCCGAGTGACAATAAACAACTATCACTTAGACATTGACCAAATATAAAACATCCTAGAATATTTCACTCATATTGAAGTATTCATTTTAACTTAGCCAATTATAAAAGATCCATCTGACTATAATAATCGAACTCAATCACTATTTATGATGAAATATTTATCACAAGCAAGTATCAAATAGGTCGTGTCAGGTAGTATCAACTTAACAACATTCCTCAAAGAAGATGATTAGATAACATAAAGAGTTGAGTGCATCTACAAATGAAAAATCTTTCATCAATGAAAACATGCAATGATGAGTGAATCGAGGGGAACTCGAGCTCAACTTTGAGCGAATCAACATACAAACAAATATACCATTATGTTGAGTCTAAGGGACATTGCCCAGGTCGAGATACCTATACCAAGTACTCGGTTGAGATGAAGTATCATACATGCATATGTTTTAAGTACTTTGAGGTTAAGACAGAACCCTTGTCCTATAAGCCTTTCATAAGACCTCTCATGATCTTTGGACCTATCTTTATAAACCTCCCGATAAGGAAGTTGGGATCCCTCTCCATCTCGAATTATTTGATGATAGAACTTCGATTCCGTCGGTCGCTAGTTAGTTAAAAGATAGAAATCAGCTTAACCACATTCTTCAAATAAGATGATTAGATAACATAAAGAATTGGGTGCATGTACAAATGTAAAATCCTTCATCAATGAAAACATGCAATGATGAGTAAATCGAGGGGAACTCGAGCCCAACTTTGAGCGAATCAACATACAAACAAATATACCACTATGTTGAGTCTAAGGGACGTTGCCTAGATCGAGATACCCACACCAAGTACTTGGTTGAGTTGAAATATCATACATGCATATGTTTCAAGTACTTTGAGGTTAAGACAGAATCCTTGTCCTATAAACCTTTCATAAGACCTCTCATGATCTTTGGATCTATCTTTATAAACCTCCCGATGAGGAAGTTGGGATCCCTCTCAATCTCAAATTATTTGATGATGGGACTTCGATTCTGTCGATCGCTAGTTAATTAAAAGATAGAGATTTTGATAAGAGAGAGAAAGATTTTTTTTTTATCCTTATACGAGGACGAGAGATAGTGCTTTAAAGATTAGAAGAGAAATAAATAGGAACCAAAGACATACAAGAATAAAGTAAAGATTCGAGAGTTAAAGTGAGCCTTGTTATCGCATAAGTAGTCATTATAACTTAAGGGCATCACTTTGACTATCAAACATCTTGTTAGTGATATTCCGTCTAACGACACATTATGCCGGGCTAATTATTTCATCATTGGAGCTATACTTGAAATGTCATATGATGTATCATTTTCAACCTAAGCATCTAAAATGCATCCAATGTATTGTTATTGAGCTAAGCATCAAAATGTGTTTGATGTATCATTCTTCGACTAACTATTGAAAGTCTCTCAACGTGCTCTCCTCTAGCAAGATAGGGGAGATTGTCCAATATATCTTTCTTAGGCTAGCATTAAAAGACACTTGATTACTGTAATATTATGAATCTTACTATCGATTCATTGAATCAATTCATATCAGTGAATATTCACTGAACCAATTTAAGTCAACCCCGTCATTTTTATCAAATTCCTCAATTTCCTTCTTTCCATACTCCACGTTTCCTTCCTCTCCGAAGATAAAAAGGGAGATGGTGGGGGGAATAAAAAAGAAGCTAAGAATATCCAACAAAGTTGGATTCATTTTAATTTTAACATATAATAAAAAAAAAATATAAGAATATATTTATTCTTTTAAAAAAAAAAGGGTAAACTCGGTGCGGTTTGGTAAAAATCAATTAATGGAAGTTTTTCTAAGTAAATAATCGTATCGCATCCGCCACGTGACCATCACGAGGTATCACCGCTTTCATTATATTTGCATTTCCTTGAGTCGAGCAAACCCTTCGCCCCTCGTAACGTATATTACGTCCGTCTTCACCTGCCCACACGCATACTCTACCGTCTCCACGTTGCTTCGCCAATACCCTCTCGCCACATCAGACTCTGGGTTTCAGCAGACGCCTCCGCTCCGCATTTACCCGCACGCGATCTGACCTCCCTCACACCAGTTTGGTCCTTCCTCCCGTCCATCGTCTCTCTCAGATCCCAATCTCTCTCTCCATCTGTTTGGAGGTTTCCGCCCCGCCCTCGTCTTCGCCTCGTTCGGTTACCGGCCCTAACCCTAAATCCATGTCGTCGTCTCCGCCTTTCGTCTCGGGACAACCGCGGCCGCGACCCGGCTTCGCCCCATCAGCCAATCCCAATGCCGCCGTCGCCACCCATAACCCCCAGATCGGCCGCTCCCCACCCCCCTCCGGTGCCCCCCGCGCCGCGTCGCCATCGCCCTTCTCCGCCCCCTCCCTCCCTGGCCCTCCTCCCCCTTTCGCGTCTCGCCCGCCGCCGCAGGGCGCGACTGCCTTGTCTCAGGGTCTGATCTCCAGCAACGGGCCTCCCGTTGCGGGCCTCGCTTCGCAGCGGTTCCCTCCGCCGCCCCCTGTGCAGCAGACGCCGCCAGTGGCCGCCCCGGCGTCTATCAGGGCGCCTCCGCCGTCGGCTGCCCCTTCCCAGGCTCCAGGCGTCCAGTCGTTTCCCGGGAGCCCGCCTGCTGTTGCTCCTGCATCGTTGCCGTTAATGGGATCGCCGGCATCGCAGCCGTTTAGTAGACCACCGCCAACGCATACACCGTTCTCTGGACCGCCAGCCTCGCAGCCACCCTTCGCTGGACCGCGGACCTCGCAGCCGCCCTCGGCCGGACAGCCTACCTCACAGCCGCCCTTCCCGGGACCGACGACCTTTCAGCGGCCTTTCGCCGGACCGCCATCCTCTCAGCCACCCTTCGGCGGACCACCAACCTCACAGCCACCCTTCGCCGGGCCTCCAACCTCACAGCCACCCTTCGCCGGACCGCCAAACTCTCAGCCACCCTTCGCTGGACTGCCTTACACCGGGCCGCCAACCTCACAGCCATTTGGTGCGTCACCGACCGTGCAGCCGTTCACTGGGGCACCGTATGCAGGACGACCATCCTCACCATCATATATGGGCCCGCCATCTTCTCAACCATTTTCAGGGCCCCCAACTGCGGCCACTCCTTTCGGGGCTCCGGCTTGGTCGTCACAGTCACGACAGGTCAGGGAATTTTGTAATCTGAATAAATCAAGATGCTCCCTCCATCTTGAATCTTAACTATTTGCAAATATGTGACTATTTCTGTTTTCTTTTGTTGAGCAACTAAAGAATTAACTGATTTTGTTGTTCTTCTAGAACCTACTGGGTTGACACGATGCCCATCTTCATTATACTTTTCATTCACATTGTTCATTACTTGGCTGTGTTTGCTCCAACTAGTTGATGTGTGATTGAAGTTGACATCAGGTTATTCTTGAAAATTGGTTTTAGGTGGCCCCATCCATGCCTGGTGCTGTGCAAGCGCCTCCTACAATGTTTGGCATGCCACCAAGCACGCCAGGCCAATCTATGCCTCCCATTCCACCTGCTTTGGGTCATTCGTCTCTTGGAGGTCCTCAGGTCTCAACACCATCAAAGGTAGATCCAAACCAAATTCCACGACCAATGCCAAGTTCCTCAGTCATACTCTTTGAGACTCGTCAGGGAAATCAAGCAAATGCTCCTCCGGTATTTCCTCAAGCTGTGATATTTGCATAGTAGTATTTTCTTGTAGCTTATAGCTCATTTATAAATGATAACTAATCATATAACGAGATTGTTTTTATCTTGTTAATTTGTTTCCTTTGGTTGTTCTGACTTACTACTGTTATTTGTTTAAGCCTGCAACTAGCAATTTCATCGTCAAGGATAATGGTAATTGCAGCCCTCGTTTAATGAGGTGCACCATGAATCAGGTATGTTTTTTATTAACATCTCTTTTGTTGGTTCCTTATAATTACTTTGTTTTAGTTTTAAACAAGTTTATGTTGGTAGATACCATGCACCGGAGACCTTTTGTCTACATCTAGCATGCCTTTGGCATTGATGGTGCAACCGTTGGCACTTCCACATCCTTCGGAGGAGCCCATCCAAGTAATGCACCTCTCTTCCCTTGGTCACTTGAAAACATTTAGTGGCTAATGCTATTGTTCTAGGTATTTTAAGTGAAGAAAGTAAGAATGGCTTCTTGCATTTTTTAGCATAACACCATGAAATCGAGTTATTCAATTGTTTTTGAAATCTTCTATTGTTGAGAGCAGGCTTAACATTTTGATTTTGTTGGTCATTTACTATGAACCTTTACTCTGAACTTCTCATGCCTATAGCTCTCAATACTTAGTGCATCACGAAGAACACCAAATACTAAGCAACCTGTTAACAGGAGAGGTTTAAAAATTTTCAAGTACGGAAGTATCGGAGTTTGAGTTGTCTTCTGAACACATTCCTGGAAGGGCTGCTCTTTGATGTGGATGGCTGAATTAGTGGCATGTTAACATGGATAGTGAAGGAAGAATTATGAGAGTTGATCTACAACAGAGATCAACTTTAAAAGAAATGTTTTATTAAAGAAAAACATGACATTTTGAAGAGAAGATTAAATGCAGGAACTGCTATGATAAATCAATAAGCTGAACTGTCCATTATGAAAAGAAAGAGAAATCTTGCAGGTTTGCACAACTGACAGTCGCGGTGCAAAAGAATTCAGCCTGTTTCATGCCCTGTCAGATAACATTTCATGGAAAACGTTATATGAATTCATAGCAATTCTGTCTCATCATTATCCCAGTTTTAATTAATTGTTTCTTCCTTTATGCATACTTTTTTGATTGGAAGCTATGACAATATATATGTAGTTCTCATGGAAATTCTATGATGACCTGAGATCTCCAAAAGTTGTGTATTTGTGTGAATCTCAAGCCTTCTTGAAGCTTATTGATTTATCACAGATTGCTGCAATTTATACTTTTCTATCAAGTAGATGGGATTGGGGATACATTAGCCTTTCTCTTTGGAATGCTAAAAGCTCTGTCTTCAGTTCATATATGAAATGTACTTTCATTTTTCTTATATGATCGAGATGGGACATGTGTCAAAGTCCATTGTTACATCTGATGCTTTATGATTGAGATCTTGTTCATAATTTGTTTGGTGCTATGTTAGATGGTCTAGTCGCTATCTTAACCGTCATAGTCAGTTTTTTCCCCTTAGCTATGTCCTTCCATAATGCTGCTATGATTTGAATACATGGTGACAGAACCTAATCCTTCTGTTGGCTATGAGCAAAGTTTGTTGTGTAATCTCGATATGTTTGTGTCTTACTCCAATACTCTATATATTTGTCCTGATACCAAGATGTCCCTACCTTTGTAGCCCAGAAAACATAACTGAATCGCATTAAGAGTTGCTTTAGAAATTAGTACAAGGAAGGCTAGTGGAAGCTAGTTTGTGAGCAAAAATTTGAAGCTAGGACATCCAATCAGAAAAGTTTTCAGCAAGTTTGGATCAAAATAATATGTTCCTGTATTTTTAT
This sequence comes from Musa itinerans, assembly GCA_001649415.1. Classification (NCBI taxonomy): domain Eukaryota; kingdom Viridiplantae; phylum Streptophyta; class Magnoliopsida; order Zingiberales; family Musaceae; genus Musa; species Musa itinerans. The sequence continues at coordinate 735,573 of LVTN01000046.1, read as the reverse complement.
TAGAATTTGTAAACTATGGATGCTGCACTTTAAATAGGTATTCTTGCTGCTAAGGCATAACCTTGGTTGCGTATAATTTAATTTGTCATGAAAAAAGGGCATCCTTTTATATGAGAAGTTATATTGTAGCTAAATTCATAAATATTGATGATTTTACTAAGCCTGCATTTGGTTTATGCACATGGGCTAAAGAAGCAGATTTCTACTGTCATTTGCAGGGAAGAGAGGAAGTGTGTGTTTCTACTTATGAGTACTATTTCATTTGCTTCTTTTATGTCTGCATTCGTTTCTATTGTAATGTGTTGAATAAATAAGTGCTGACATTAACTTTAACCATTGGTTGATTGTTACTGACTTTGTTTCCAACCATTGGCAGCTTTGAAATTCTTGTTGATATGTTGGATAATATATTCACTTATTCTTATGTGGAAGCTTCATTCTGTCAGAGGTATATTTTGACTTATCTAATTTAAGATCACTGAATTTCTATTTATTGTTTTGGGAATATAGATTGTGGACTTTGGTGAAAGTGGACCTATCCGGTGTTCTCGATGCAAAGGTTACATAAATCCTTATATGAGATTCATTGATCATGGACGAAGATTTGTTTGCAATTTATGTGGTAGGTTTTTAACTCTCAATGCAGTTTGATTATGCTAGTCTCTGGCTTTTAAAAAATTTTCCTATTTCAATATCTCCACTTGAGCTCTGAATACACTTCTTTGCCTGTCTCTGTGCTGGATCCTTTTGCAGTATGCTTATATTGTAATAATTTGAAAGTACTGGGGTGCTTATTATGATTATCCGCTGCATACCTTGTTGTAATCATTTCAGGTTTCAATAGTTTTATTTATAACTTTTGTTTGCAGGCTTTACCAATGATACTCCACGGGATTACTACTGTAATCTTGGACCAGATGGAAGACGCCGTGATGCTGATGAAAGACCTGAACTTTATAGAGGAACAGTTGAATTTGTTGCTACCAGGGAATACATGGTTGGTGAAACTTTCATCTGTCTTCTAATGTAGTCTAGCTTTGTTTTTATTTGTCTTTATAGAATTGATATAGGTACAGACACAGTCATTTCTTAAATTACTTCTTCCAGTTAAAAGATTGAATATATTTCTTGGATTACTACTTTCAGTTAAATTTTTGTGTGTGGAGGATTTATGCATAAAGATTGTGAATCCTATTCTGTGTGTGTGTGTCTATATATATATATATATATATATATATATATAATATGATTCATCAAAACGTTAGAATCACTTTTTAAGCATCCAAAAGCAGCTGTCTGGGTCATATATTCTGCCACATCTGCATGTTTGTTAGGACATGATATGTGTAGTTCCCATAGGTGCTCTGCCTGCATCTGAGTGGTTGACTCCTTATGCAATTTTGTCAAATTTATGTGGAGAGAGTGGATGCCATATCCTAAAATTTATTATTGGAGTATTATATTTAGGTCTCACTTGGCTTAAAATTTGTTTTAAGCTATATGTTTGTCACCTTAAAAGAGGAGTCTTGATAATTGAGGTGGTGGAGTGTGTGATTATTGTTCATTTATCTGACCTTAGAGAGTGAAGTAAGTGTTTTTACGCCTTCTGCTGTTTGTCCTCTATGACCTGTCTTTATATTCTACTCTTTGTTAATGTTTTTCCCCCCTAGTCTTCTAGGTCAATTTATGTACCATTTCGTCTCTGCTTGCTTTTCTTCTCTATCTCTCTTCTACTTGTTCAAAATTAGTCATTCCTGAATAATTGAGATCTGATGCTTTCTTCTTGATGTTGTATTATCTTCCAATCATGCTGAGATTAACTCCCATTTACCAGCTTATGCTTAGAAACTTGCGACATATAATGTTGGAATTTTCTTGCTTGCACTTCTGCTAAAATTTCTTGGTCTGAAAATCTATACTGAAGCGGCTTCTTGTTGCTGTTATAACTCGTGTTTCCCGCATGTCATGTTTTTTTTCTTGTGTCTAGTTATGACTTTTTTCCTTACTTTGAAATGTATATTTTTACATCTTATGACATTTCCATTATACTGTTAAAATTATCAAGGGCGACTTTCTTTTTATGATAGCACTTCCAAACCAATCTGAAAATTTCCTGCATTGCTGCATATGAACAAGACATTTTAGTGCCTTCATTTATTGATGTGGTGCTATCTTGTTGAGGATGTGGTTCTATCTTGTTGAGGATGCATTGAAGTGACTGACATTAATGGCTTTAACTTTCTCACTTTTCTTTCTCTTGCTATACTTATTTTATATTTTAAATGAACCAAGAGAGCCTATGCCTACGTTTTCACACAAAAAAAGTAAAAAAAAAAGATGAGTAAAAAGAATAAGTAAACAGTGGCTGTTCATCAACTTAGCTATTTTTTTAAAGTCCTTATTTTGATCTCAGTGCTATATGCCTCTTTGTCCAGTTGAAGAAAATCCTTTACATAAAGAAAAAATGTCAGAAAATTAATTTTTTCTTCCTGGGATCGGTTATATTCTTTATGTGTGCAAAATGCAAAAAACATTTACAACTGTCGTATCACAATAAAACATTATATGTTTCTTCTATGGGATTGTGTTAATTTTTGCAATGATCATTTGGTTTCAGGTTCGTGATCCAATGCCTGCCGTCTTTTTCTTCCTCATTGATGTTTCAATGAATGCTGTACAAACGGGTGCTACTGCAGCAGCTTGCAGTGCAATCAGTCAGTCTCTTGCAGATCTTCCTGTGAGTTTTTGATTCTTTCTATTGTTAGTTATGTACACCAGACTGAGTGCCTTTACTAATGTACATTCACATTGAAGGAGTACAAATGTTATAATTACATAAGAAAGGACATATGTTGTGGTTATTGCATTCTTATTATTTTTTGGACATTGTCATTTATGTATTATAGATAATTAGGTATTACTAGCTACGTACCGGAAGTGTTATCAGGCTTGGCCCACCTGGTAAACTTGTAAACTGGCAAGGACTAAAATGATGCAGATTTTAATTTGACTCTGGTATGAGGGTACTAGAACCATAATAAATTTAGATGTTGGGGCAGATATTGGATCCTAAAATTGATATTTTGCTTCCTCTTTTATGCTCAATCTATTTAGCTTCCTATTTAAGTTCCCTAAGATTGAACAAGAGTTTTGATGATCTATTTCGACTCAACTCAAATCTGAGTTATTCAATCACTCTAAGACAATGGAACATCTGTTCATCACATATGAAGAACAAATGTTTTGATTGATCAGGAATAAGTATAAGTTAAATCAAACTGTAATGACTGATATGTAGTTAGATAAAAGCTCTGGTTTCCAGGTGTTGCTTACTGCTAATTCTTTATAGGTTCAACTAGGAGCTATTTGTCATTTAACTTCCAAGAAAAACCTCCCCTGCAATATATTGCTTACCTTGCCTTATGAATTTCTGTGACAGTGGTCATGTGGTGTAAATGCATAAATTTTAGATGACTTGTACTTTTGTGTTAATTCTGATATTTCTCACCATGAGTGCTTGATTTTGCTTTCACATATTTGAAGTTAATTGATCTTTTGAGTAAATACATTTGCTTCTTTTGCAGGATGGTCCACGGACAATGGTTGGGATTGCAACTTTTGATTGCACTATTCATTTCTACAATCTAAGACGTGCCTCACAGCAGGTATATCGCAAATATCATTTTGGACGACAAGCATTTTGGTTTATTCAGCTTTGAATTAAGAATAACCATTTTTTTTAATTAATATTGCCACATAGAACTTGAAAACAGCCAACTTCTACTGGAATTGAGGTAGCATATTGTACATTCTTCGTATATAGTTTTTCATCAGAGGATGTTATAACTTATAAGAATGAATTGTGGTAAAGACTTTGCAATTTCAATGATGATGAAGATAATACAGGATGAACGAAATATATCAACATTAACTCAATGGTTAATATGAGGCCATGAAATTAAATTGAATATGGAAGATGGTATTGAACTGATTCCCGCAATTGCAACTACCAGCTTCATCATTTTGTCCATGACAATATGTGGGTGTACCAGGTTGGGATCTTTAGGTTTAGGAAATTTCAGAGAAGCCTTGATATAAAGATTTTCTTTAGCAGGTCTTCTGATGAAATATAGATGCTTGAATGCATTAATAAAAGGAAACGCACAGCATGAATAAAATGCGGGTAAACATGAACATTCTAAAGTGCAAATTAAAGATTGCTTCTGAAGTCAGATTTTGGGGAGAGTCTATGACATTGCATTTGGAATTTTGGATGTCAGCCAAGCTGCAACAAGGTTGATTGGTTTAGGTTAATTAGGGCTCTGCAAGTTTGCATCACCATTAGATGTTGGCAGGCATCAGAGTAAGGAATCTCGAACTTATGGTGAAGGGACTTATGGCTTACACATATACATACATATGTGGTTCAACAAGGTGGGTAAGGGCAGTTAACATTACAACTTGCAAATGAGATAAAATATCTCAGCCAATCTGTAGATATTTTAGGATTTTGTTAGAAAAATCTAGATGACTTTGCATAATATAATGATGAAATTCGTATGAAAAATCTGAAAAAATAGAAAATACTATATAACCATGTAAAACATACTCAAATGACAATTTAGACTCGATTGGTTCAGTTCTGATGAACTGAAGATTCAAATGGAAGCTTCAAATTGAATCTAAGTTTATGATGGGTCCATCAAGCACCTATTTGCTTTTGCAATGTAGATCTCCTCAGTATCTAAAGTTTTTCCACAAATTGTTGATCTACCTCTGATGCACCATGATCTTATGTTGAAGTCCATCCCTGCATTGCAAACAGTTTGATTGGTCTCAAATCTTTACATGTAATTTATTCACTATGCCTTGTAATGTATGTCAGCATCTGATATCGTTTTTTGGTCTAGTCAGTATGGAACCGATCCTTGATCATGTATACTGGTTTCAAGATGATGGTTGACCCCAGATGCTGCCTTTCTCAATCTGTTGATCTTAACGTGCTGGTTGAAATTTAAGATTTTCTATTCACCACCTTGTATGATAAATCATCTTTCACTATATTTTTCAAGCTCCTTAGTTGGATTTCATGTGTTGCCAATCCCCTCATTTAGTTGACATTTTCACTAGCATATTCTGGTAATGCTGGTTTACGACCAGAGCTTGTCGTTTTTGGTCCTGCGCAGGTAGACACATCAAGCTAATGACTGCAGCTTACATAACTAGTCTTATCTAGTTAAATTCTGTTGCAGTGTTGATCTAATCTGTAGAATCAATCTATCTATCAGAGACTTGACAATCTTGAACCTGTTTGTTTAAATTTAAGTAGGAGATGTAAGAATTGATACATAGAATTACTTTTTTATCTGATTGATTATCAGATTAAGCAGAAGATATATTAGCCATTTGCATCAAGCTCAAACTTCCTTCTTGTATGCGTGCTTCTCCAAAAGCACACACAATATGACAAAATTGGAGTTATTCTGTGGATTGATATGAATTTTTATAAAAATGCAATTGTTTCATTAAGTATAGCTAATTCCAGACTAGTCATAGTACATATTTTATACGGGTTTGCTTATTCATTTTTCCAGAATTTGGACTTTATCAATTCATTTTTAAAAGATGGTTTGAAAGTAGATAAAGATTAAGCAGAATGAACAGGTATTGTTCCCTGTTGTACCAAATATCACAGGATCTATCAAGAGATTGGCCTGTGACACTCTAGCGAGCTTTCAGAAGAGTCTCACCATATCCTATTGCAATTTAAACAGATTCTTGGCAGATAATGAACTTCTGAAATTACTTCCTCTGCTATTTTGTCGAAATATACACTGTGTTTGGGTGTTGTAGAAATGGATTATGCAACAAGGTTACAGGAAAATGGAATATATATCACACAATAACAATTTGATGTAATGCAGTAATAGTACATGTCACTAGATCTTGTACAGTTCCTTTTTTGTAAAATATTTAGAGAAAATGACATTAGCAGTAGATATAATGACCCTAGAAAAAGAATCATCAGAGAATTGAAGAATAAAGAGAAAAGAACAATACATAAGAATGCAGCTGATGGAGAGAGGCAGGAGAACGGTAGCAATGGTGGAAGGCCATTAGTTGACCTCTTTCTCTCTTACTTCTTTTTTTAATATTCACATGGAGGACCATCAGTGTGGCTTTTGATAGAATTTTAATATTGCCTAGACTAGACAAAAAAAAACTCATTAGAAGTTTTCTTTTAGTTACTTTAAAGGGTAGGGCTCTGCTGAATTTTGTAGTTTCTTTAGTGTTTTGCTGCCAACAGAAAATGACCAAAATGCTACTTAGGATTTCTAAATAGCTACAAATACAGTGATGAAAATTCTTTGAAAAATTCTTAATAAATCGAAAACAGTATTAGTTAGCTATAACAAAGCCAAGAGACAAATTTAGATCATGATTTTTAATAGTCTTATTTGATATATATTAAGTTTGACTTCTTTTATAGCATGAAATTCTTCTGAATACTGTCTATTTATTTGCTTCATTGCCTTTTCACTCATGCATCAATGCATCTGTATTGATAACTGATCCAACCGGAATGATATTTACTAATGTTACATCCATGCAGCCTTTAATGCTCATTGTTCCTGATGTACATGACGTTTATACACCCCTTCAAACAGACATAATTGTTCAACTTACTGAGGTTTGCCTTCTTTATTCTATTTTTCTTGTGTTTATTAAGAATTACCCTTTGGTTTCTTGCTTAAATAATATTTATATTCTTTCTGAGAATCCAGTGCCGCCAAGGTTTGGAGCAGTTGCTAGAGAACATCCCGAGCATGTTCGATAACAATAAAGTTGCTGAGTCTGCATTTGGTGCGGCTATCAAGGTGATACTTATGCTTAGTATAATAGTTGTAAATTGTAATTCTTTTATGCTCCCTTGCCTTCTTTTCTCCATTGGGTAATTCAAATATGGACACTTGCCCCCACAGAAGTGTCCAAGAACTTCTTCACTATTATCTCTACTAAATTTGTCAGATAAGCTTTTGATGATTTCGTATACCTGGACCATGTATTTAAATGTAAAATGTAGTGTTTCATCTATCGCAGGCTGGGTTCCTGGCACTGAAACCCACAGGTGGAAAACTTCTTGTGTTTCAGTCAGGTAAGCAGCAACATTCCTTTTTCTAATCCTGATATTGTTATTGGAACTTTTTCCTTTTGTTTTAGTTATGATCCAATCCAAAATCGTTGTAGACCGAACCAATCATTGGTTCCCAAACATGGATGAGTGAAATCGGATCCATAAATCAGTAACTAAAAGAATAGAAAAAGCTTTTATTGTGTCACTTGAGTTATAGAGGAATTCCTGAACTGAAGAATCAGATGAGTTCTTTGTTACCCAGAATAAAATAACAACTTAGAGTAGCAAAAAAAATTATATTTGTTGAGAAATGCAAAATGATATCTGTTCATTAAGTAGATTTGCATAAGATCAGGTACCTTCCTGTTTGTCAGATTCCTCTCTTCTGCTCTGTGCACCATTTCCTCCATTTGGTACTGCAGCTAAGAAACATGGACATGGGACATGGACATGACACGGACACGACGGCACATCATATTTAAAAAAAATTATGACACACATGTATTTTTTAATATATATAAAATTATAATTCATACAAATATATTAATTATAAAATTATAATTATATATTAAATACAATTATATTTGCATAATTCTATGGGTTTTGTGATTGACTAGCTTGTCATGGACAAAAGTTGTCCAAGCCAAATGTAGCATTAGTCTTAGTGCCTAGATAATTCTTTTTATACTGGTCATTTTTAACTTTGGTTGTCAAACAATATTTATCCTTCAGTGTCTGTATCCTACAGGTGATGGAGAAAATAGTGTAACTATGAGTCTGTTAACCAATTGTCTTTATTGGAAGAGGATTCAACATTGTTGTCCACTATTAATATTGCAGCTAGACAACAGTTGGAGAGGTGCATTGTTCTGTTTGACATTGATAACATGCATATTTTATATGAAAAGACATCTGAAGTGGTAAATCATGGGCTGTTGCATAGGAAAAGCATATTAAGACAAGTCAAGGATTTAAATGATGAAGGCGGGATTTGAGTCCAGGATCATGTGATAAACTGTCAAGATCTTTACCAGCTGAGCTAGCTGACACATTTGAGTCAAGAAAATTTGATGTAAAGACATCTGAAGTGGTAAATCATGGGCTATTGCATAGGAAAAGCATATTAAGACAAGTCAAGGATTTAAATGATGAAGGCGGGATTTGAGTCCAGGATCATGTGATAAACTGTCAAGATCTTTACCGGCTGAGCTAGCTGACACATTTGAGTCAAGAAAATTTGATGTTGCAGTTATTTATATTTCATAGTTTTGTTACATAATGTTTTATGTTTTGTTAGCACTTGTTACCAGGAAGTTGGTGTGTTTTCTGCACTAAAATTATTATATCTAAAGTGGTAAATCATGGGCTGTTGCATAGGAAAAGCATATTAAGATAGGTCAAGGAGTTTTTTTTTTGGCTAAGGGTAAGTGATGAAAGCGGGATTCGAGTCTAGGATCACGTGATAAACTATCAAGATCTTTACCAGCTGAGCTAGCTGACACATTTGAGTCAAGAAAATTTGATGTTGCAGTTATTTATATTTCATAGTTTTGTTACATAATGTTTTATGTTTTGTTAGCACTTGTTACCAGGAAGTTGGTGTGTTTTCTACACTAAAATTATTATATATGAAAATTGTTTGTGTTTTATGAGATCTGATGGAAATTTGGTGATTATGGAGTTTGTCGAAGATGGGGCTTGTCTATATGATGTTTAATTCTAGTAAAACTAAGTGAGAATATTTTCTTCTTTTCTGCAACTATCAAGTTTAGTGATTATATTTGGATTTCCATATAAAAGTCTGTACTACGTATGGTTTAAAGCATCCTTATATGGATAGGGGCAAGATTCATGGTCCAGACATGTCTTATGGCCATCAGGCATTTATATAAACATCTGACTATACAGAGATGCATTAAGTGAGAACAAAAATGTTGGAGCATCAGCTTAGGTATTTTGGGCTTGGTCAATAAAAACATGCGAGGTATTCACGAGGAGCCTGCTAGACATGATTGGTACAATTAGAGAAGTGTAGTCAGGGGCCATCTTGACAAACAAGGATGCTGCACAAAAATTTGAAATTAGTTAGTATGTACCAGCTGGTATTAAGTTATAAAGCTGAAATAAATCAGTTTAGCTTTTCTTGCTTTTTTTGGTTCAGACTGTTTTGTATAAAAAATTAGTGTTGAAATAACCTCTGAAATTATGTTCGTCTTGAAACTCCCCATGGAATCAAATACTGATTTGTACTGCATTTTACAGACTGGTAGAGTAGCATGTGAACACAGGCAGTCATTAGCAAATAAAAAAGAAACATAAAAAGAAAGAAAAGAAATGAGCTAAAACTCTTAATGTTTTGGTTGCTAAAGTACAGTCTCCATATATCTGTTCCATCTTGGTTTGGTACATGGTACGTACTGCCTTTTACAGGCTTAGCAAAACTATGCTTGAAAGCCAATTTGAGAGAAACAGAACTGGGTCAAGTTACCGTAATTGACACAGGCAGTCACCTTTGATCGGGGCAATATGTCTGTGTATGATACATTTCTTTGTTTCTACAATATGTGCATACCCTAGAATCATGTTAAGACTCAGTATTAATTTTAAGTTTTAGTCTGGTTCAATCTCTTTCGAATGTTAATAATATTTTCATAGGCTCATATTCTACTGCATCTGAAATTGGACTTCAACCAGATTCATTTTAAATATGAACTTTACAAGCTTAATATTGACTCTTAAGATCAATGCTGATATCGAACAATTCAAGCCTGAGTGATCAGGCTCAATCTCCATAACCTTGGCTTCACCAGACCTCCATTTACCTTTATCTAACTCTGAAATTATGTTTTATTTCCTTTTTGCTGATGGTGCTTGTACAAGAATCAGACCTTTTGTTTATTTTTGCAGTTTTGCCATCAGTTGGTATTGGGTCTCTTTCTGCCAGGGAGGCCGAGGGAAGAACAAATGTTTCTGCTGGTGACAAGGTGTACTTATTACATATACTCTTCTTGAATCCTTGTTAGCTGAATTCTTGTGATGTTTGAATTTCTTTTTCAGTTTTGCACAACTTGTTCAGAATTATGACCCATTGGATATCTGAATCTTGATGATGATTTCTTTACAGTTGCATTGACACTGTGTCCAGTTAAACTGCTTATATAATAATCAGCTATTCTGACTGCACTGTTGCACATTGATTTTAATGAAATATTTGTCCACTGATGAAGTTAGCTGCCACTAAGATTTGTGTCTACATAAATGTTGAACCTGAAGTATGTCTAATCTAATACTTGTCAATTTCAGGAAGCTCATAAGTTTCTCCAACCAGCAGACAAGACATTGAAAACAATGGCCATAGAGTTTGCCGAATACCAGGCAAGTTGCTTGGTTTTATCTTGCCACATACCTCACTAAGTTGGAATTTAGACTAATTTATCTGACAATGTTCTCCAGGTTTGTGTGGATATATTCATCACTACCCAGACTTTTGTGGACATTGCATCCATTTCTGTTGTTCCAACAACTACAGGGGGGCAGGTAATTCTTTTTATCTTAGTCCTTTATCAGGAATTTGTGGAATATATAAATTATTTGCTAAATCGCTACTGATCGTGTGATGTTGAAAAATGTTTTCTTTTGGATTCACTGTTAGAGCTATATAAATCAGCTTTGATTTCTTTGTGGTAGGATCTTTAATTAGGACATTGTGGTGTGGGGACAATAATATCTCATTGTTACCAAGATGCAGTGGATATATTGTGATTGTCAGGATGATTGGATTCTGTACCGATTACTATGTTTACAGTATTATTATTTGATTTATTACTATATTTATAATTCAACTGGTTTTGCAGTATTATTACTTGTCAGGATGATTTTTTCCATACAGATTACTATGGTAGCCTCCAACTTGAATTGTTTAATGTACTTGTTGTTGTGGTATCTTTTTTGTCTGCTCAGACATGTCAGGAACACTGACGATTTTTTACCAGCTTATTTTCCATTAATTGGTTCCATCTCAAACTTCTTGTGGAAGTAGTTACATCTTGCCCAGTAAAAGTTATCATCTATTCTCTTATTTCACTATGCTGTTGAAAGTTCTAAAACTATGAGACATTGTCAAGTTGAAATTTCAAGGTTTCTTTCCTCTAATTTCAGTAGCATTCTTCCATAATGCACCAATCACTTCTGCTAACATAATTTTTTTAGAAAGTTATAGGAAATCACTTCTTAATATATATGTGATGTTTCTTGGCTAGAAATTATGTGCCAAACATGAAATTTTGTGGTTTTTTGTTGTACTTATTCACATGCCTAAAGGCATTTTGTGAAGCTGGTTATAAAAAAAGTCCTTTTAGTTACCATTGTAGCATATTCTTTGAAATTAGTTTATTCACCGATTTAAGTAATTGTAATACTATATTCCTCCTTCTTGAGGTCTCTTGTCTGACATGTGGTGATCGTCATAATAACTAATGTATCCTTGATATTTTATTACTAAAAAGAGCATAATGATAGCAGTGGCAAACATTAATATCTGTCCAATTTTAAGTCCAAATGTTTATTAGTTGTAAAGTTTACAGTGAAAATAAAACTTATAATAGTCAGTGCAGTATGTGAAACAGAATGTTTCTTCTGTTGCTATGTCAAAGATATTCCTTCATAAAATGTCTTCTACGCTTTTCATCCCTGGCATATTCTGTTCCATCTTTCCTTTTCCTACAAAGTCTCATTGCTTGTTGCTTCAATAGGTGTACAAGGATTCAAAGCAAATGAATTTTATTAACTGTGGGAATAATGCAGCAGTTGTTTGTCAGGATTGATTTTTGTGGTTTGTTTCCAGATTAGGTTCCATATATACCATTCTCTTGTTCTAGTATATTTTTGCTATGGATATAATGCTTAAATTTCTGGATGCGCTTCAGATTTATTTCTTTCTCACCTGCCGTTTTACAAGTACAGCTACTATTTATAGTTAGTTTGATTGTCATTGTGCATTGACACATAACAACTGTCATGGTTAATTTAGCAGATATTATTCCTTGATGCTGGATTATTTAACTCAACTTCCATGTTATTGTTGCAGGTGTATTATTATTATCCATTTTCTGCTCTTTCTGATCCTGGTAAACTCTACAACGATCTTAGATGGAACATCAGTAGACCCCAAGGTTTTGAAGCAGTGATGCGTGTTAGATGTAGCCAGGTACATTTGATTTGGCATATAGTTTTCTTGCATCTGGATGTGCTATGTTTGGTAAAAAGTTTTCTCAGAAGTAATTATTTTCTGTGTCATGATTTTCTAGGGTCTTCAAGTTCAAGAGTATTCTGGAAACTTTTGTAAGCGTATTCCCACTGATATTGATCTTCCTGCGGTGAGTTTTTTTATATTATCATCGAAACTGGTTCTAGCTAATGTTAATTTCAAGTTTAAATTTCCTTGTAAATCATTAAGCTCTGATGATAATAGCTACCAGTTATGACTTTGAACCTGCAATTTGTTTTATCTAGTATCAAGAATAGCTCCGATGATACTCCATTATTCTAAATACAATGCCTTGTAGAATTGTTGCTTTCGTAAATGCCATCCAATTTACTGTAGCATGAATGTCCATCCAACACTGTTATTGTTGTGATTTGTACTTGATCACCGTCAAGGTACATTTCTGAACTTTAACATTACATAAGCATGAAGTTCTAGCTAACCCATGCTAAAACCACAATGGATTCCATATGGATTTAGTCCCACACTGGAACCCTATAAATGATCGTGAGGCTATATCTAGTGTGTTGAACCATTCTCTTCCCACCTTGCTGGGCAAAATGGAAGAGGAAAAATTAGTGCATTCTTATTGGAGGTAGAGGGTCCTGGTTCACAGGTCATTGTGAGTGGTACCGGATCAATTCTGCAATCTCTTTTGTGTTAGCTATACATGCTGCGTGGCGACTCCAAGAGATGGTGAATCCTTAGCCTTCCGAGATGAGTGAAAAGAATTGAAGGCAGCACAAGCAAGAGTCATTTAGGTCCCATTCCTAGCCTGCATATAGTGCCCACTCCCTTGATAAGTCAGGGTACTCCTGGAAGGTGATCAGGCTCTATGAAGTCAGCTTTTGCTTTTCTTCTTCTCCTTTATATATTGCGTTTAACTCTGCCCAAAAAGTTCTTTATTCTAACTGCATTTCTATCAGAATTCACATAGATGTCTACAAACAATGGAGTATGATGTACTACCTCCCAGTAACTGTCCATGTACTAATGGTCTAATATTTTTAGTATTTATTGTCTGCTCTAAGGAAGCCTTTCTAATGCAGATTGACAGCAACAAAACCATCATGGTCACATTTAAACATGATGATAAGTTCCAGGAGAATTCAGAATGTTCCTTTCAGGTATATAAGTAGAACCTCTGCCATTATGGGCTTATATCATTCAATAATTGAATGCCTTCTCTCCAAACTCAGTGTACCTTTTGATAAATATATCCAACCGCAAAGGACATGTTAACTTTAGATAGCAATATACATTTGTCTCTTTTGAACAATAAACGTGGTAGCACAACTTCTGTTTTTGTTTCATTCTGCAGTGTGCACTTCTTTACACTACTGTGTATGGGCAAAGAAGAATTCGAGTTATGAATCTCTCCCTTCCTTGCACTACCATGCTCAGTAGTCTGTTCCGTTCAGCAGATTTGGATACTCAGTTTGCTTGTTTTCTCAAGCAAGGTAAAAAATTTAAAACTCTGTTATATGATATCACTTAATGCCTCTTCCTTTATCTATTGCTGCAGCATAACTTGCTGTAACATTTTGTTGCTACTATTGTACATTTTATAACTGTTATGTTACTATTACATCTTATCAATCTACTGATAAGATTTAAGGTTTCAATTCTAAAATTGCTAAATATTTGGTATTTTTCTGGACTTTGTAGCTGCAAGTATGATCCCTGTGAGCCCTCTTTCCCAAGTACATGAGCAAATCACAAACCTCTGCATCAACATCCTACACGCCTACCGAAAATTTTGTGCCACAGTATCATCAGCAGGACAGCTAATTCTTCCTGAAGCCCTCAAGCTGTTGCCTCTATATACTCTAGGTACACCTATACAAGTCCACATTGCTGTGTATTATTGTGTCAATGATTTTCCTTTGCCACTTATCAAATGTCAATGAATGATATGAGATCTTCATGTTATTTAGTCATAGAATATAAATTGGAATTGTAATTTGAGCAAGAGATGATATGACATTGTTCACACTTCACAGAATATATATTGGAATCAAAACCAGAGAAGTAGATGATCTAATATTTGTTCTATTTTCCATGAGTTGTGCAATGAATATATTCACACTCTGATGTGGACTTTCATCTTAAATTTAAAAGTTGTGCAATAATTTCTGTTTCATTACCTGCCCATGGACTCATATTGTTGTGAGAAAGAACTTTCTTTTTATTATTTTTGTGTTGACATGAGCACAATTTCCAACAATATATTGAAGTTTTTCTATGTAATTAATATGTGAATGTATCTAGTGAAAATTGTTTGTAAAAGGTAAGTTCTTGAGGTAATTATGAGTTAACTGTAAATGCATTGAGATCGTCAAATTTGATGGTGAAGTTGCTCAATAACACAAAAGCCTTGCATAGCCTTGCACAATAATTAGGGCATGTCTCTGAAGCACAACATTCTAATACCATCTAGATTGTTATGGTGGTTGGGCATGTATCCTGGCATTGCATGATTGTTAGTTCTTTGATTAGGTATCCAAATATATAAGATAAAATTAATAACAAATATTACCAAATTACTAGTTAGTGATATCATTTGCATCAAGGTCCTTGTTAACAAGCTCTAGATGAAACTATGTGGTCTAATGAATTGTTGACCAAGCACCTCCATACATAGGAAGGACCAATAGGAAGCCAGATTTTAATTGATATATTCTATTAATTTATGCCGATTGTTCTCTCAGCTCTGTTAACTTAATTTTTAGCATGGTCATCTTAAGGTGTCCAATTAAACGAGGTCACTGGAACTACCTTCAGTATGTACTCTCTTATCCACAGCCTCAAGTTATGTTGTGTACATCCTTATGTTTCCAGGTTCTACATTCAACATTTTCATCAGACCTTGTGATATGAAATGGTTTAAAAGTATAGAAAATGAATCTTCTAAGTCTTTAAAGTTTCTATAGGATTGTATCGTATTTTTTTAGTACTGTCCATCTAAATGTCCTTGTATCTTCATTTTATTTTTTTGCCTGAATTGGATCCTTGCAAAAAAAATTTGCAGAGTAATTTCTCTTTTTATTATCGGAAAGTAAATCAAATTTAAAATTCATTTGCCATTGTGGTTGCCATCAGTTCTGAGTTCGTGTGGATTATTTGTTTTGTTACCTTCATTTCATTGCCATGCCTAGTGTATATTGCATGAATAAGGTTAGAGAAAGCCGCATTCTATGCTGGAATACAAGTAAATCACTATTCTTTATGTTATTCGACATTCTCAGCATTGGCTAAAAGCATTGGGTTGCGAAATGATGGGCGATTGGATGATCGTTCCTATTGGATCAGCCATGTTGCATCAATTTCTATATCATTGGCTATTCCTTTAGTATATCCTAGGATGATATCTATTCATGACCTTACTACAAAGGTATGTATAATGAATCATCATTCTTAATTGATCTTTAAGTTCAAACTAGTTCAATCAATTATTTGTTTGAACTCAAAATTATTCTAATGATGCAGGAGGATGATGGATCCCTTTTAGCTTTACATATTCCTCTTTCTAGTGAGCACATAAATGATGATGGAATTTATCTTTTGGAAAATGGTGAAGATGGGTTAATTTATATTGGAAACATGGTCAACCCAGATACCCTACAACAGATATTTGGAGTTTCTTCTGTGGATGGACTTCCATCTCAGGTACATTTCATTTGCTTCATTTCATTGGCACTGAAAACAGACCTTAGTATCAGAGTTCCTTTCTATGTTAATATGAAAACAAGTGAATATTCATGATGATCACTGATGAAACTTCAACAACATGCTAAAAATTTCTCATTCCTTTGTTGACTGATGACTTATAACAAAACAAGCAATCAAATACGTCTGATGACTGAACCTTTATTACTGTGTTAAAGAGACTTCCTTGATGGATCTGCATTTTGGTGATCCAAAGATATGGGAAATACTCAGATAATGCTATTGTGATTTAGTTGATTGACAAAAGTTGTTTCCACTAGGGTTTAGTATAGAATGGATTCAACTGTGTTGATTTCATGTTTCGTTGTTGGTGGCAAACCTTTAGTTTCAGATTGTGATGAAGAATCTATATTATTTGGTCATTTGAGTCATCAAGAGCGAAGCATGTAGGTTACTGAAAAAAACCTTAACTTGCAAACTGCAATACTAGGCAATATTGTTGCTTTTAGTTTCTAAAGCAGGTCTGCAAGTGAATAGTGTCACCATGGATTAAAATTTTAGCAGCATGTCCTGTGGCTGTTCCTGCTAACCAGCTGAAGGTAATCTGTCAAAGGCTGTTCTCGAACACTCAGACACCCTCTCATAGTGCATACATTCTGTTGGAACTCCTCAAATTCAAAAGCATATTGCCATCTGACATCTGAACAGAGGTCTCTTAACTTGTTTACTATGTTGTTTTTGAGAATTTAACTGTGTTTGTGTGGTGTCTGTGAGTATGCGGAGCATAAGCTTGTGATGTTTGCACATTTTATGTGCATGTATTTTTGTCTGCATTACTGTCTGCTCTCATTTGTGTGTGCCTGCAGCCGCTTTTCACCAGTGTATCCATGTGTGTTTTCAGAATACATGAGAGTGTTATGCTTTGATAACTCTGGTTTAAGATCTTGAACTGACATGCTGTATGTTTGTTTAGATTTTAGGTGGTGTTTGTGCTAGTTCACAAGTGTTTCCTTTTATGTTTGCAGAATACATGAGGGCATCATGCTATGACCCTGATTTAAAATCTTGAACATTCTCATGATAAAACAACTTCATTTGGATGTAGCTTAGTAGTGCATGTCTTGGATTATTGTTTGCTGAAGATATGATGATTTAGGATGATTGATTCTGGCTTGATTTTCATAATCAATTAGAAATTTTGTTACTTACTGGTGAATTGCATTCTCGGTCAATGCAGCTTGTTTTAGAGCAGTTCGACAATGAATTGTCAAAGAAACTAAATGATGTAGTCAATGAGATTAGACAGCAGAGATGTTCATACCTACGGTATGGCAGATGTTTTCTTTTTGTCCTCGTGTATCTTAATAGCTAGTATGTACAAAACACTAAAGTGTTTAAATATAATGTGCAGTTTGCGGCTATGCAAAAAGGGTGATCCTTCAGGTCAGTTAATAATTAAAGCCACATACGAAGCACCAGATAGTTTTCATGATCTCGTATTTCTGCTTTGTGTGCTCAGCTAAAATTCAGAAGTTTCCTGGAGTGATTTATTTTGCAAACTTCATTGGAGTTTCCTTTTTGTGCAGGCATGCATTTTCTATCTTATATGGTTGAAGACAAAAGTCCCGGAGGCCTCTCCTATGTTGAGTTCCTTGTACATGTCCACCGACAAATCCAAACAAAAATGTCTTGATCCAGATATGCATGTGCAGAAAATTTTGGTTGTTATTTGGCTTTTTTTGGTTTTGTGGAACTTAAATTAAAGTTGGAGATGGGTTACCAACAGGAGCATTGGGTGCTTCTGTGCACTAGCTGAGTGCTGTTGCCGCTGATTCACCTTTCTCGTGAGCCAGAGCAGGTGACAGTTTTCAATTTTAACTACTGTTATTACTGGGAGGTAGACCAAACAGATTAGTTATAGGTGCAATATTTGGCTATTGTCTGAGGCCCCTTATTCGAGATTTATTTTGATTTGGTTTAGACTGGGGGGGGTGGGGTTGTATGATATTGAAGCTGATGTTTGGGGTCTCCATAATAAAAGAAAGGTTAATTACCCCATCAGATATTTTCTTGGGTGATTATATTGTTGGGTTAACAAGTAAACGTCAGGTTTTCTTCTGTATCTTCAATTATCTCATAAACTATTATCTCTGGAATCGGTCTTGAGGTACCATATTTAATCAGGTAGACCTTTTACGTCTACAGTTGACTATGTTCTCGCATTGAATTTGCTGCATGCTTTATTTGCTATGTTTGCTGTTGTCAAACCGGGCACTTATTTTGCCTTGCTGCGTCTTACAAGCTCTCATGTTAAATTCCAATAACTTATGTGAATCATCAGCTCGTTAGAGTCAGGTTAGCTTTTAAATTTTCTTTTAAGTTGTTGAATGTGCAGCTTAAGGATTTGATGCTCTGTTTGTCATTTTGGTGATCTTTATTTTGTTTATAGCATCTTGTATCCTGCCATCATATCCAAGTATGATAGTTATTTAGTGCCAATTTGTTTTCTTTATATTATTTCGTCTTTGAATTGTCACCGTGTCAACCATAACAACAGCATCAACCCTATGCATAATTCTCAACTATGATGAGCACATTAACCCCACGGATAGCAGGGCTTCTATGCACAGAGATCTTTGGTGTCGTGTATCCATTGCTACAATGAAGCAGTGATCTTTAACTAATTCTTTTAATTTTAGATATATAATCTTTTCTTTGGTTGTGTCGAATTAGCTAATTTACGTCATTCTTCTTATATCGAACATGTTTTATTTGTTCCGTTAATTGTTAGCCATGGTTGGCAAGACTGTCTGCATCAGTGGGAATGCATACATCCGTGGCTGATAGCCGTCACATCATTTAAATAGCTGGTTTTGTTGTGATATTTCCAGTAAATTTAGCCAGGATTCAAATAAAAAGTGTATTTAGAGAAGATATTGATTAGTTTTTAATTCATTCATTGTAAGGTCGGATTGAATACCACAACAATTGTCACCTAAAGAATTATTCCAATATGATTATTTATCCACCAAAATAGGTAAATTTAGTCCCTAATACTATCTAATAAGAACAATAATTTGATGTCTCGCTTCATGTTTATTTCCAAAATAAAAACATAACGCTTGAGATTATATATAAGAACGCCGTACATTTGTTTATATCTTGTCAATTTTTAACTTCTCTGTATTCTATTAACTATTGGATAACAACAAATTAATATGGCTAACAACATTCCATAGCACTCCCAATATTAAAACCTTCGTCATTGTTTTTCCTATAAGCTTTCCTCTCGTTCATCTAAACTTCCTTCGTTGGTCTCTTTTATGCTAACAACAAATTGTATTCTTTTAAGAGCTAAATTATTTATATAATCATATTTTCCATCATTTAAATTATATGTGAGCATACATATAAGCTTCAAAAATTGAATCTATATGTACTCGTATTACTGTCATCGAAATTCATCAATAAGTTTTGATCTCAGGATCCTGCTTTGATCTAACTATACAAGTCTATATTCTATTAACTATAGCAAGGCATAAATTATTCATGGCAATGTTGTTTTTGACCTTTTCTTTATGCAATTATATGGTGGGTACTTTAAACTTTTTCCAAAATTCAAATTTAAATTTTTATTTATTTTTTAGTATCTTTTTCCGTCTCAATGGTGCAAAAAAATAGTATGCAACTTAATCTTAATACGTGACAAATTCAAAAAATATATAAAAAAAATTGTACTACTACGACTACTAAAATTTCATTATTCCATTGGACATAAATTAATGACCTAACGTCACTCAGCCATCTAAAACCAGCACAATGATTCCCTTCACATTAACAGGGGGTCATCTTCTTGCTTCCCCATATGGGCTGTGTGGATGCCCTAGAGGCACAGAAACAAGCACAACCCTAGGCATGGGGAGTGGCGATCACCCTTTCTTCCTCACACCACATCCTCACCTTATGGCCTCAACCTCCCAACAGAGCTACGGCCATGATCTCGAGGAGTTCATGCTCTTCGATGGCGATCTCTCGAACGCTGACCTGATGAGCTTGTTGAGGGAAGGTGTGCTCGATACCAGCCATGAAGGAACTGCCGACCACGTCTTGCGGATCGATACGGACTCTGATCTGATGAGCTTATCGAGGGAAGCAGTGCTTGATACCATCCATGAAGGAACGAACGCTGACCTGATTAGCTCATCGAGGGAAGGAGAGTTCGACACCAGCCACGAACGAACCGGCAACCATGACTTGCAGGTAGACGACGATGCTCGGGTGAGCGAAGGCCGCTGCGATGAGCAGCGCTGTGGTGATGGTGATTCCCCCGAGGTGATCCCAAAGACAAGGAAGGACCGGTCCAAGACCTTGATCTCGGAGAGGACGCGAAGGGTTCGGATGAAGGAGCAGCTCTACGAGCTACGATCTCTCGTTCCCAACATAACGAAGGTAAGCAGCAGCCCCCCGATCTGCGTGCGCAGTTGTGTTGAGATGCAGTCAACAGTACGATCCATCTCTCTGTCATGCAGATGGACAAAGCTTCCATCATAGCAGACGCAATTGCACATGTGAAGGATCTGCAATCTCAAGCTAACAAGTTGGAGGAGGAGATAAGCCTACTCGAATCGGGATCCAATGGAGAGCAAATGCTTCGGGCTTCTAGCAGGGGGGCAGCGGAAGGGATGCAGCCACAGGAGACTGCTACTACTGCATCAGGGAGCAGGATAACGCAGGTGAAGGCATACCAAGTGGGCGAGGGGAGGTTCTACGTGAAGGTGGAGGGCAGCATGGGAGACGGCGGAGAGCCGTCGGCTCTTTACTCCGCGCTCGCGTCTCTCTCGTGCTTCGATATGGAGAGCTCCCATTTCTCCCTCACCTCGGAGGGCTTTGTGTTCACCCTAACCTTTAAGGTGGGTAGATCTTTACTTACCCATGTCTTCTGCTCTCCTTTCTTTCTCCATTGAAGGAAGGAACCTCTTCCCCGTGTTGCAGGTGGGGGACTTCAGTGGGGAGATGAATGCGTCCTCCATGGAGATATGGGTAATGGGTGCTTTGGTGAAGAAGGGTTTTCAGCTCATGCAGACAACCACAGTGTAAAAAAGCTTCTTCTCCGCTTATGTGTTGCTTTGAGCATTCATCCTTTCAACTGTAAAAAAGCTTACTATTGTAGCCTCAATCTGTTGCATGATCAATGCACAAAATTATACTCTGTCCTTCAACTGGAGCTTCAATTAGTTCAAGCAAATGTGTCAATGAATGAACAGATCATGAGGTTCAATGTACTGATCAGATAACTCGAATCAAGAAAGGAAAACTTAGAAGAGTGAGAGAGAGAGAGAAAGAGATCTTGCGACTGCTTTTATGGCAGAAAATTGGAGATGATGATCCCAATTGTTTTTCACATCTGTAGAAACAACCAGCCAACCAACCTTAGAAGAGAGAGAAAGAGAGAGAGATCTTGCAACTGGTTATATGTGAGAAAAAATGGAGATGATGATGAGCAACTGGTTACATGTGAGAAAAAATGGATGTGATGATGAGAGAGAGAGAGAGATCTTGCAACTGGTTATATGTGAGAAAAAATGGAGATGATGATGAGAGAGAGAGAGAGAGAGAGAGATCTTGCAACTGGTTACATGTGAGAAAAAAATGGATGTGCTGATGAGAGAGAGAGAGAGATCTTGCAACTGGTTATATGTGAGAAAAAATGGAGATGATGATGAGCAACTGGTTACATGTGAGAAAAAATGGATGTGATGATGAGAGAGAGAGAGAGAGAGAGAAGAGAGAGAGAGAGAGAGAGAGAGAGAGATATTGCAACTGGTTATATGTAAGAAAAAATTACCCCAATTGCATGCTTGTTCTTCCATTCCTTCAAGCAAGAAAGCATACCAATATGTGTAGCTTCAAGATATGTGAATTGCCAGCCGGCCATCATAAAATGGATCTTCATCACTTAATCACTCAGATCCCAAAGCAACCATCTTTCATCCTCCATCCACTGCTCATCATCATCGACATACTTAGGGCATGGATGTGTACAGTACAAGTGTACTGCACAGCTTTGTACTGATCTCTATTGCTGCCACTGCTTCCAAACCTATTTGTTTCTAGTATTAATTTATTGTTGGGCAAGTGAGGTAAAGAGCTTAAGACATATATATATATACATATATATATTAATGAAAGATTCTGAACCATTTACAACATTTACATAGAGAAACAATTATCTGTCCGAGAATGCACAAGTCAACTACAATTCCAGCTGCCTATGTAGATGTGATTTGCATTCATTCTTCATCCCTCCCTCTAGATTCTTTATTGAGATAAATTAACTGAATTATTCCATTATTATTATTATTATTTTCATCCCTCCCTCTAGATTATTTATTGAGATAAAAAGTATCGATAAAAAAAAATTATGTAAAATTTAGTTTATCCGAAAAATGAAATTAACATTATGTAAGGTTACGATGTTCTCCGATTATCCTCTAGTTATTAATTATGGAGCATATAATAACAAGATCCTAAGTGTCAATAATTTGGAATAAGTTATATGGATCTTTTATCGTCGTTGAGATATATAAAAAAATATATAATTAATTAAATTTGAGATACTTAAGTTTTTATTTATAATTTTTATTAAAAATATTTTAGATCTTCCTCTATTTTTTTTTTCATACCACTAACGTCATTTTATTAATGTCATTAAAATGACATCAAAATTTCCGTTGCCTCGTTGGGGTATTTCCGTCATTTTGATGTCACAAGCAAAACCCCGCGCCATCGAGTCGAGGTCTATAAAAGGGGCCACAGTAAGAAGGGAAAGGTTGGGGGTGGTCGACGAGAACCTGAATCGACTCCGCTCACTCCTCTTCGCCGCCGATCTCGCTCTCCAGCGGGACCACAACGCCGCCTCCCGAACCCTTGCCCTCCTCCGCCTCATCGGCTTCCTCGACTCCCTTACGAGAACCCACATCGACGCGGCTCTCGTCGCCTCCAGTCGGACTGAGGCCGCCTCCCGCGCCCATGCCTTCGACTCGGATCGGTGCGTCTCTCTCTCTTTCTATCTCTGTCTCTCGTTATCCCGGAATTTGGTGGCTGATCATGCTGCTTCTCGGGTGCTATGAATTTGTTGGTCGTTATTTGAATCGACTTTGTCTGTATTCGAATATGGACCTCCGATCGGCGACTTCCACTGTCTTGATGAAGTCAGTTTAGGAGAAAAGAACAATTGTTCTTTAGAGAGAAAAATTGACTGTTTCTTCCTCAAGAAGTTGGAGAGTGTGCTCTCTTACTCACAGATACAGAGATTTGCCTTATTTTATTTTGGCGGTTGTTGCTGGGATAGAGGGAGCGTGAGCGATTTGAAGACATCAGGACTCTTTTTTTGTGTGATGATGATGAGGTTTGAGATTATCACATCAGAAGATATAGACGGTCTAGTGAGACTGTGAGAGTCCTCGGAAGGCAGTTAAACTAGAATGTTTTAATCATGGAAAAGGTATGTTATGATTTACACCTAAAAACACACAGTAACTTGCTAGAACAATCTCTTAAATGCATCGCCATGATGATCTATATGTCTGGAATTATTGATGATATACATGAACATGATTGTGTCTTGGAGCAAATGATTATGAAATTATTATGATGATGATGATGATGGCAGCAAGAATAGTATTGATTGGAAAATCAGGAAACAAAATTTTCTCACAATTTTGGGGATAATACTGGGGAAAATCCATGTTAAAGGGGCGTGAATCAATAGATGTATGGATAATGTGAGGGACAGAAGGACTTAATACATTACAGGGCTCCATGCTAATAAAAGGATTGCTACTAGCATATTCTACGAATGGGATTGAAAATAATACTTATGTATTACATTTGATGGTTAAAGCAGTTGGGTTTCATAAACGTTTGTAGTTTGGCCACATAAATCAAGCTTTTAATGATCTTGTTTTTGTGGTGTGAGACCTCAGTTTCAGGTACTGCTACTGGGTTGGCGTACATTTTTGCTACCTGTATGGATGAAAACTCAACCTAAAGAAACATGGAACCACGTGTTGTTTGCCAAAATTTTGTAAACTACTTTGGCACTGTGAAAAATTGCTGTTCTTCCAGATTGCAGTTTGCTTCAGCAAGTATCCAGGATAGATGGAAAACACTAATAAGCAACTTAGGAAAGAGCAATCGCATACTAAGTTTTGGCATGTAATCATCACAGCAGATGATCAGATTGTGAAACATAACTAAAAATGAAGCCTCACACAGCTTTCTTATTTTAACTGATAATATCTCTCTAATCCACCCATAGGCAATCAGTATATAGTGTGAGGAACTTGAATGACCGTTGATAATATTGGTTTTCTGAACATGAAACAATGTAAACAGCTTGTATTTTCATTGAAAGAAATATGAGGAAATTTTGAACAAATCTGATGCTTGAATGCAAAAAATGGAAGATTGGTAAGTGAACATAGACTTGGAACTAAAGGCTCTAATATTATTTTATAATACAAAGGGCACCAGAGCATGAAGGATCGTGCTTAGGTCTCTGTTTCATCTTAAGATTTTGATGCCGTGATGTCCATATGGCTAAATCTTATTCCTTTACACAATTGGCATTAATAAACAGTGGCACCGAAGTGCATTATCTTGGAATGTTACATACGAAGCTTGCTTAATATTTTAGTTTAATCATATAACACATTAACAATGTTATGATTATTTTACTTTGTTGTACCAAGATAATAGGTATATTTTCCCTTCAGTTTCTCAAGATGTAGCATCTTTTGGATTCAGCCAGGCATTTGAACAAGCAAGAAGAGAAGCTGGTTGTATTTTTGTTGAGAAAGGGGATGCTGTAGTTTATTTGACTGGCTGATAGTTTAAAATGTTACTGGGTCTGGATTATCAACACCCAACTATTGTATCTGGTTTTCTACTCCCATGTGATATCAGTGCAGATTGTGATTTAAATCCTGACTCCATGCATGCAAGGTATTCTGCATGTTCTATTTCCAGGATGTAGTTTAGTCAAAGTTCTTAATTTTTTCTGATTTCAAGCTTACTGGATTTGAGGTTGTGTTTCCAGTTTAGAAATGTTGTGAGGTCCTGACAGTGAGCTGCCTGAGAAGTTAAGGAATCTGGGACCTCGACTAATTGAACTTGTTAGTAATGACATAATGGATAAAAACTCTAATGTTTGGTGGGACGACATGGGTAATCAGAAACAATAACTGTGTTTTTTTGTCATAATTCTAGCATTTTTGGTGCCCAAAAATTGCCTCTAATTAATATCTTCTCACTATTCTACTAATTCAGTGGCTTGCATGATACTAAGAAATGTGTCACGGAGATGGTATATGGCCTCTTTTACGTCCTGACATATTATGGTTGTCGTTCTCCAGAAAGAGGTCTACTGCTATTTGGTCCCCCTGTAAGTACTTGTTATTTAAATAAGTATGCCACTGCAACTTCAAATTCTAACTGTGATTATATGATTGTAGGGGACAGGTAAAACAGTGATTGGAAAAGCCATTGCTGGAGAGGCGAAGGCAACATTTTTTTACATACCAGCAAGTTCTTTGACAAGCAAGTGGGTATGTACAAGAGTGTTTCGTGTTCTTTTATTTTATGCAATACTATTTAAGAGATTGCATCTTTTTCAAATATTGTGGATAAGGAGATCTATAATATTGTGAAATAAAGTCCACATATGAGAGCGCTGTTTCACATCCTGATTAAGTCTTGATAGACTAATGCAGCACGCATAAAGGGGGCAAGAGGGTTTTGGGGTTTAGGATTGTGCGCTTTTTGATGTGTGCCAATACTCTATCAGGACTTGAGCCATGACTTAAGCTGAGAAATGCTCATTTCTGTGGCTGCAAATGTGAACATCATATGCTTATGTTCTTTTGCACTATGTTGGTGAATTTGTACAGAAATGTAGATTACTTCCCTTTCACCGTGCATGCAAGAAAAAGCTCAAGTACCAGATAAATGTGTTTATTGTGGATAGTCTTTCTGAATGAGTACTCTGGGTAATCAGCACAATTTTACACCATATTATGTTCTTAGATAGGAACTACATTTACAGCTATATTAATATGCAGGAACAGCAAAAAATGCTAGAACCATTATTTACTAATTACCTAAACAGTTTCTTTCAGTAAATTTCTCACTGACAGACTGAAACTAATTATTTCTCACTGACATGCTGATGCAATATTTCTCACTGTATTCTTCGGCTTCTTTGTCAAAATTTACCTCATATAGGTTCTTAATTATTAAATTTGTCATCGTGCAATGGTATATGTACATACATATCATCTCGAGCAATTTTCTTGTACATTGAATGCTGTAGATTGGCAAAGGTGAAAAGTTACTCAGGGCACTTTTTGGGATTGCCAGCTGTCATCAGCCTGCTTGTCATATTTGTGGATGAAATTGACTCTATATTGTCACAGGTTTCATCTGACAGGAGTTCCACTTTACCAAAGGTGAGCATATGTCAAGTAGGCGACTTGAAACGCAATTTCTGATTGAAATGGAAGGATTTGGCAGTGGAAATGGTCAAATTCTGCTCATAGGTAAATTTTGGATTCTGAAACATTCTTTTTCTTGGTATTTACAAGTATTTTTTTTACTATCTCCAATTAATTCTGCAAAGTGGAAAACAAATAGCGCCAATTCTATATAATGACTTGAAAATACAATTCAGGAGCAACTAATAGGCCACGGGAGCTTGATGAAGCAGCTCACAGGTGACAAACTGAATGGTTATATATACCTCTTCCATCATCAAGTGGCTTTTCTATTGCCATGATTTTCTTGATTATGTTCTTGAAACATTCTAAAACATTCCAAGCCTATGCAAAATTGGTTTGAAGAAAGCAAGAGCCTGATCGTCCGTAATCTTTTGGAGAAAGATGGGCTGTTGAAGCTCTCAGAAGAAGACATAATTGCAATCTGCAAGTTAACTGAAGGTAATTAGTAAAATCAATTATTCTTTGTGATGTTTACCTGTAAATCATTGCCATATTAGTATTCTTTTTTGTTTTTGGGAAAAAAAAAGCTTGTTATTGCTTCAACTTTTTAGGTTATTGCGGATCAGACATGAAGAACCTTGTAAAAGATGCATCTATGGGGCCACTCAGAGAAGCCCTAGGACAGGGAATTGAGATAACAAAACTTAGAAAAGAGTATATGCAGCCAGTTAATTTTCAGATGAAAATAAAGTTCTGATTTTATAGTGTTTAAACAACTCTTCTTGTTGGTTGGTTATAGACAATTTCTTTTTCCGTCAGGAGTGTGCACATTGTGAACAAACTAACTTAATTATTACTCTTTTGTAGGATTTTGAGAATGCATTACCGGTCGTAAGACCTTCTGTTTCCTTGAACGAAATGAGGACTTGTGAGGAGTGGAACAGACAATTTGGGAGCTTATCCGTTTAGCCGTCTGATTAACAAAATGCATATGCAGCAGTAAGTAGCAGATGTCTCCCACATTAAATCGGCTTATCATTCTGCCGTCATATTTTATCAAGAAATTAGTGTTCAGTTCTACTGGTTCACTTGCAGGTTTCTTGATTCTCATCTTCCAGAGTTGAGTTTCTTAATTGTTCCCATGATAGAGAGCAAAACAACCTTTTGTCCTCTTACCTTAACAAGTACTTATTTGAAGAATCAACTAAATCTGATTTTTATGTTATAATAGCCTAGATCATCTACTCAGTTGATGGGCAATAGACATTCCCTAGTTTGTTATGAAATTTAGGTGGTGCCATGACATACTTTAAGCTGTTTTAGACTCTGTACTCCACCTGTTGATGTGCATGTCTAGGGTCTCACAAGCACTTGGTATTCAAAATAATCCCATGTCAGCTTTAAGGGCTCCCTTATCTTTACAAGATGCAGATTCATACATCTGGTAGCTAAATCTCAGCAAAATTTGATTAGCAGAAAGAGATGATACATAGAAGAGAAGTAATTTTACAATTCTAGTGCAATCGATAATATGGCATACAATGTAGTTCTCTTTCCTTATATGATCAAAACCTAAAAATCAGATTCCAGATCCTTAACTTGTTCCTTCCTGGACTAGGTAAACCTTATAAACACAATGAAATTTTAGGCCAAAATCTATGGCAATTTGTTACACAATTAAACACATCAGCTCTGAATGAGAACATTATACTCATTCAAGTTCTGCACGATGATGATAACTGACAAGTCTGTCCTGATCACCCAAATCTCTTACCCTTTTGACTTGGTCTAGTTGAGCCAGGTACTGATCAGCCCTTCATTTGTAGTACGTTTAGACTGCATTGGTTTGCTGGCACCTACACATATCACGTATGTAATACATACCCTGTGCATCGTTACCCTCTTTGTTATCATACGATAGTGTACTTCCCATGTCAACATTAGTGTACCAAAATTTCCCTGCATACATGTAGATTTTTGAACCAGTAAATCCCTTAAACCCTAATTTTGTTTTTCATGTCACATTGGGATCATTCTTATGCCTCTTGACAGTTAAATTGTGGTACGTGAAACAACTTCTTTGCTCGTCATTTCGTCGACATTTTGAATGGTTTTCTGAAGAGAGTGAGCAGGCCAACTATTCGGTACCTGATACTAATATACCATACTTAAGAGAGCAACAGTATACCAGAATTTGTTTGCCAAGGTATGTATGATCCATAATTTTGATCTGATGCTTATGTAAGATATTGTGTAGTTTACTGAAGTAGTTGTTGGGCTGACAGCCCATAATCAATTTATGATGGGCTTTATTAGCCCACAGCCCACACCCCTTTGACCTAACTCTAGATTAAAGTTAGGGGGTGTGGGTGACTGTGTTTTGTAGGCAGAAAATTGATAGAATATCAAATTTAGCGGTGTTCTCATCTCAGGTTAGATCAAATATTTTTATTGTGATTACTTGGGGAGAATTATGGTGGTCTCAGGTTAAATCAAATCTATAATAGATTTTTACTATGATTATTTAGGGAGAATTATGGTGGATTTAGATATTGTGCACAGTGTCGTGATCCTTGTATCACGATTATTCTTTTGTGATTGTTGTTAAGGTTTTGGGCAAGAGATTGAGATTTGTATAATAGATTTGTATATTAGATTTGTATATTCATTATTCTTATAGTGGATTACCTCTAGTTTGTCTCGTGATTTTTATCATTCACGTTATCTTTAGTTTGTCCCGTGGTTTTTATCCTTCACATTGAAAGAGTTTTCCACGTATATCTTAATATTCTATTTGATTGTGGTTACATTTAATTCCGCTGCATGTTATAACCAACTAGTATTCGTTTATATACAAAAATTATTTCTCTTTATATCTCATCAGTAGTAATTAGAAACATAATATATTTGATCACAAATATCATTGCAACAGTATACCAGAATTTGTTTGCCAAGGTATGTATGATCCATAATTTTGATCTGATGCTTATGTAAGATATTGTGTAGTTTACCGAAGTAGCAATTAGAAACACAATATATTTGGCCACAAATATCATTACATGTGGAGGAAATATTTATCTTCGTGGGGACTTTTAACCATGCATCAGCAGCGGGAGGCAGATGCACCAAAATCTGAGCAAATTTTCATCTCACTGACACTCTTTGGATAATACCTAAAAGGAAAATTGGTCTTTTAAGTTGGGAATTCATAAGCATTTGAGACAAATTGAGTGCAATTGCATCTCCTTTTCAAAATCGTGAACGAGGTTATCTACTAATAAACGTCCGTCACTAACTTCTGCATAATTGGATGGGGTATAGCTGCTTGATCTGGTGCGTGAAAGGATATATATAGCTGCTTGATCTGGTGCGTGAAAGGATATGTTAGAGAGAGAGAGAGAGTCACAAGAAACTGAAATGATTTTAGGGGGCCACTCCATTGTTAGAGAGAGAGAGAGAGAGAGTGAGAGTGGTGTCTTTTATCACAAGAAACTGAAATAATTTTAGGGGGCCACTCCAGAACAAGTGGGACCATTGATGTGGAAAATAGGTAGCTTATGCAATTTGGTACTTTGGAACGTTAAATGCAGGTTTTATAAACAAAAGGGGATGTGGAAAATAGGTAGCTTATGCAATTTGGAACTTGGAATGTTAAATGCAGGTTTTATAAACAAAGGAACTTCATTGCATGTCGGTCTTAATCAAAGAAATGTGGATTGGGTTCAAGGATTGAACACAAACAGAGTTTCTTTTAGTGGATTTATATTCATCCAAGTCAAACTTAATTGAGATATCCTAACTTAGAATTTAGGTTTTATAGTATGATTTTAATATTATCATTCATGTCCTTGTAGACAATCTCATTCGCCTATCGTTTTGACTCTTAGTTGAAAACTTCATTGGTTATCATGATGTTAAGGTTATTTAAGGTATTTTGTGTTCTTTGTATTTGTGCTATATTAAGTTTCATAAGGGCAAATATGTGAGTTCAAAACATGACAAAGATACATAATAGCTAAAAAAAAAATATATTAAGTTTCATAAGGGCAAATATGTGAGTTCAAAACATGGCAAAGATACATAATAGCTAAAAAAAAGGCTATACGAGATAAACAATTTCTTAAAAGTAGTAAGCGCAAGAAAGGGCATCAGTTAAGATCGTGGCCTTATTATCATAACTGAG
This sequence comes from Musa itinerans, assembly GCA_001649415.1. Lineage (NCBI taxonomy): Eukaryota > Viridiplantae > Streptophyta > Magnoliopsida > Zingiberales > Musaceae > Musa > Musa itinerans. Next base: position 704,827 of record LVTN01000046.1, on the reverse strand, counting down.
CAATTAACAATTTAGTGGTTTTTTATACTACTTAATTAGTCTAATTTTTTCCTATAAATTATTTGGACAAATTTGCATTGAAGAACATGCTAATTGGTAAATGAGCAATCTTTTCGATTCAGTTGACCCGATCAAGACTTATTCTACTCACTAATAAATTAGTTGATGAGCTGTATTAATGAAAATAATTTAAAATGATTATTTTATAAAAATAATCCATAAATATTTGTAATATATGACAATGTATGATTATAGATAAGAAAATAAGCGGCTTCCTAAACAATGCCTTGATAAGGGAACCCTTTTATATGAAAGGCAAAATAAGACGCCAAAACACAGTACGAAAGAGCCGAGCTCACGTTTTCTTACCGTTGACTCAGGACCCACTACAGATCGCCACCGTCAGCCGGAGCTCCGTCGGCGGCGGCGGCGGCGGCAGCTAAATCAAGCCATCGCTCCATTGGTACACACTCGGCCTTGTGCGCCAACTTCCAGTGCAACGCCTGGCACGCCCTCGAGCAGTAGCTGGCCACACCGCAAGCAGAGCACCGTCGGAACTCGTGGCGCCGCGTCTCTGGCCGACCGCAGCCGCCGTAGGAACACAGGCTGAGCCCCTCGCTCTCCACCACAACCCCGCCCCTCGCCGCGAACCACTCCACCATGAACTGGTTCGCAGGGTGCGGCGCACCGGCCGGCGTGCTGCACCAGAAGTCTCTCAAAAGCGAGCATAGTCGCCGGCAGTGAGGCAAGGAAGAGGAAGAGGTGCTCAGGACGACGGCCAGCTCGCGGGCGTTCGCCAGGAGGAGAAAGCGGCGGCCCTTGGCCGCGTTCCGGCGCACGCCGTAGCCGTCCTGGAGGCAGTGGCCCAGAACACGGATGGCGTCCTCGTGGCCGAGGGAGGCGGCGCGAGCGCAGAAAGCGACGCCGGCGCTGAGGTCCTTGTCGCTATTGGACCTGCCGCTTCCGTTGAAATGTATCACCGCCAACGAGTAGAGCGCCTCCATATGGTTACAGATCGCCGCCCGCGCCATCAGCGACAAGCCACTCCGCCGATTCCCTAAGCAGTAGAACCGAATCTACGAACCCAAACATCAGTCCTTTAAAATTCAAGCCTCGCTCCTCTGCGACCAAAACAAGGAAGAGAGTCGTACCATTCCGAGGATGTAGCAAGCCTCGAGGTTTCCGGCATCGGCGCAGCGCTTCAAGAATCTGTGAGCGGATGCGGACCATTTCATGGCTCTAATGGCGAGGGATTCTACGGATGCATTCGACAGAACCAGAGGATCCAGCCCTAACCTATTCAGTCTCTTACACCTATCATCAAATCCCAGAAGAAGGATCAGTTTCATCTCAAGAAATCAAAAGAAAACCCCAAGCAAAGTCTTCGGGGTTACGCTATGAGGACTCCAAGGAGATCGGAGGGCCTTGCGGTGGAGGCGCTCAGCCTGCAGAGGATGGCAACGACGAGGTCGTCCGGAAGGCAGGAGAAAAAACCGCTCCCCTCCTCCGCCGCACTCACCTGCGGCCTCTTCCGGCCTAAATCCCCTTCTTCTCGGCCGAGCCTCCTCCTCTTCATCTGACCGTACTCCCTTCCTCCCCCTCCTCCTCCACAACCGCCCTTTGGGTTTCCAGCAACTCGGCGTTGGAACTCCTGATACGACGGCTTCTCTCTCGGATATATATATATATATATATATATATATGATGATTTGGAAAACTATCGGCTAAAGAAACTCACACTCTTACCAATTTTTTATATCTAAATTCATCACCTTTTTCTTACCTGCTTTTCATTAAAAAAAAAAAAAAAGGTCATGATGGTTCGTGTCTCTAAAATGAGACTATCTATCTGCCGATACGGGATTCAACATTAAAAAGAAGGATGAGTGTTCTTTGCATTTGTTGATGAATCTTTATACCGTGGTCGAGGAGTCAGTATAGTTCGATCTGATTCTGGATGTGCAAGGTCGTCAACATGAAGACTTGGACAGCAAAAGTGCCTGTTCGGTCGGGTTGAGCTATGGGTCTTGCTACCTGCTTCTTTGTCATCAGCCCCTGCACACAGGTCGAGGTCGAGAGGGAGATTTTTCGATGGGACCCCTCCGAAGCTTAAGTCAGCTTTTTGTAGAATGAGAGAGTTTAGTTCCTTCACTGGCCAAGTGATGGGCTTTTATACCTTCACACAGGGATCGATTGTACTCCATTTGTTAATGATTATCGACCCCTTAAGCAGTCGACCCATGCTTCCGTGTGCGGGTGATGGTCGATATGTACGGATCGTCCCCGAGCAATGTCGTCCCATCATTTCGGACTGGCTCTATACCCGACGGCATCGTTTCGATTGACGTGTGTGGATCGTCCCCGAGCGACGTCGTCCCGATTATTCCAGGCTGGCTCTGTACTCGACGACATCATTTCGATCAATGTGTGCAGATCATCCCCAAGCGACGTCATCCCGATCATTTCGGGGTAGGTCTGTACTTGATGGTGTCATTCCAAATCTTCTAGGATAGCCTCGTACTTTACGATGTTGTTTTTACGACCCTGCACAGGCTAGGGGAATGATCGTGTTATCTTAACTGTTGATGTGATCTGCCACGTCGACTTGTAAGTTTCACGTCGTGGCCATCGTGCTCTTAGAGGGCATGTTGTCAAAATGCACCCATCAGCATTTAATTAAAAAAAAGATTAAAAAAAGGATCTTTTTGCCTATCCTGATTGTTTATAATAATATTTTAAAAATCTATCAAAGTTCTTTTTTTAAATCATATTCCAACTAGTGAGGTTACAGCAAGGCTAGTTGGTTTCTTATTGTACTAGTTTTTTTTCTTATTGAAGTACAGCAAGGCTAGTTGGTTTCTTATTGTACTATTTTTTTCTTATTGAAGTAGTTCGATGTGTTCACAAAATAGAAAAAATACAACAAAGTTGTGAAGTAAGAGAATTTGAGGTCAAAATATCATAATAGTATATCCATTTACATTGGTGATTTGATAGATATAATGAGCTTAGTTTTCTTTAGAAGAGAGAGAAAGATGGCTAAAATTGTCCTTAGGTCAACTAACTGCAGTAAATTTTCAACTGTGGTTTAGACCAAGCAACAGCCTCAACAACTCAAGAAGCGTCAACCTCTCTCCTATTTGCTGGTCATCTGCTTTAGTTTCATCTCTTTTCAAAAAGAGGAACTATCTTTATTGATTCTGTATTTTGTGAATAATGAAAATAAAAATCCCTGAAGAAAAAGAACGATGGTACTACTTTAAGGCGCATGCACCGAAGAACTAAAATGAATAAAGCTGGAAAGAAAGACTGCGAGACGCCTCGGCCACTCCAATCAACGTCAAGAAAGCGTGCGGGCCGCAAGAGAGCGGGCGACAGAAAAGAAGAGACGGCCAAACTTCGTACGCCGGCCATACCGATACCTACAACGTACCTCAAGTGTTGGCCGTCTGATCCAAGATCAGCCCCCCACGCACGAACTCTGACGTACTCCTCTGCGGAATCAACTCTCGGATGGTGTTCGCGCAGTTACTACACCGACGCGTACCGATCTCACTGGAGCCGTCGATCTCTGGCCCGCTCCTCATCAGGCGGCTGCACATCACCGTATTCGTGCCCTCCTTTCCGGCCAAAAGCATATCCAGAAAGTTGGCCGGTACCGACACCTACGGTCACCGTACTCGAACGATCTGTTCCCCGCCTCATCGGACGGTTCTCCAGCTTCCACCTCAATATATTCTCGCGCTCCGTTTGCCGCTTTCGTCGCGACTCGAGCCACGACGGTTCTACCGTCCATCATATGATGCAAAACACATCCTAAGGTGGCCGATCGTCCGCATATAACCTTACCTGCGGATCAAAATATTAGGGCACGTGAGACGGGCTATAGGCGGTCAACAGTTGCAGCTCCCCTGTAAACCTGCCTTCTTTCCTTTCTCCGCGTCCCCTTTCGTGCTTGCTAAGCTAAAGAGTTCGATAAATATCGCAAAAATTGCTGCTTCTCTTCTATCTTGAGAGTGAGAGGGGGAGCGGAAGGAGATGAAAGGGAAGGGAAAGATCCACCCATCGCCCCCGCCGCAGGACGCCCTGGCGGTGCTCGGCCTCCTCCCGGCGGCGATCCTCGCGCTGACGGCGGCGCTGCGGGAGGAGGACAAGGAGGTGCTCGCGTACCTCCTCACGCGGTCGATCGACGGTCCGGCGGCCGCGGCGGAGGAGCGGCGGCATTGCCGGAGGCCAGGGAGCGCAACCCAGCACCTGCCGGTCTTCGGCTGCGGGTGCTTCGACTGCTACACCGGGTTCTGGTCGCGCTGGGATTGCTCCCCCGACCGCGAGCTCATCCACCGGGCCATCGAGGCGTTCGAGGAGCACCTCGCGAGCGCGGAGAAGAAGGGCGCGAGGGGGCGGCGGGCGGAACGCAAGGCCGCCGAGCGGGCGGTCAAGGGCAAGAAAGGCAAGGAGAAGGAGAAGGAGAAGGCTCGGAGACTGGCGGTGGAGGCGGATAAGGCTCAAAAACAGCCGGAGGAGGCGGAGAAGCCTCTCGAGGTGACGACGTCTGGGGGAGCGGAGGGGTTCGCTAGCGAAGAGGCCCCGGTGGGAGCGGGAGCGGGAGCCGCGACGAAGACGGCGGCCGCGGAGGAGGAGGAGGAGGAGGAGCGTGTGGAGGCGGAGGCGGGGAACGGCGAGCGGCGAAGGGGATGGGCGGACGTGATGGGGATGTTCCATTCGCGTTGGTGGAGCCTTTGGGGTCCGGGCGCGTGAGGCATCATTTCGGTGACAGAGAAATTAGACGCTAAAAAAAGGGTAAGATCATAAATCTGCTGTAAAAATCGTACTTGTTTGTTTTAATATCATATTCGCCGTTAATTATGTGAATTATGGTCACTGATTCCGGTAGTTTTGTTCGTTAATATGCTTGCATGCAAATAATGGGAGGCAAATTAATACGGTCGTTGGGCAATTTTTAGGTGTCCAATTAAATACAAACAACCATCAGTATTAATTAAGTGGAGCCAAGTAGTATACTACTACTACGTGCTTATCCACAAGCAGTAGCCATGCATTCATTGTTTATGCTTTGTTGTTTATTACTTTGCTCTTACATCGAGTGATGCCATTGTTAGGTAAGAAAGAGTGGTTACTTGGTCCACGTAAGCTGTTGTCGTCGTATGTGCGCAACATTAGTGTTGGAGATGGAGAAGGATTAGTGGTCTTTGAAGTAAGTGGATTAAGCGAGGAATGCTGCTTGTCCTAAATGACTACTACTAGTATTAGAGTGGAGGAAGATATTAATGTATTTAATAATGTTTCGATTAGGCTGATGATATTAGTTAAAAGAGGGATTGAACATATCATTAGGTGATGATGATATTTTAATTGTAATCTACGCAAGTTTATTATGTCACCTCGGTCAAGGCAGCTTTTATGTCGGTAATTTCATCATCGATCATAATCATCCTTGTTCCTCTGACCTCAACCATATTCGGAATCGTTAGATCATTCTTGATTCTTTTATCTCGATCAAATCATTTTTACATCGACATCCTCATGTTATAATATTTGATTTCAAATATATATATATATATATATATATATATATATATATCGACAATCTTTGATTTCGAAGAAATGATTAGTATTCGAAATCGTTAGATTATTCGTTGATTCTCTGACCTCGATTAAATCACTTTTAGTCGATAGTATTATAATCTCTGATTCTAAATATATATTTTTAAGAATTTTTTTTATAAAAAAATTGATTATAAATATTTTGGACTTATTTACGGTAAAATTACATATTTTGCTTTCCATCGAAGGATTTGTATAGGGAATAATTGGATGTCACAAACCCTACTAGGAGAATTACTTCTTGAATATGGACGGCCACAACAACGAGATTGAATCTATTTCATCGGAGAAAATAATTAAAAAATAATAATATGTTATATAATAATTAATGTCGGAGTATTAAATTCTAATGAAATGACTGAAATATGAGGACGTTATCAAATTACATAATCATAAAGTCGAGATATTAAGTTCTTATGAAATGACCGAAGGATTAGAGTCCACGCAATTGACTCACAATGTTCAGCTGCACGGCGTCGAAGGTGGCTTCTCTTCATGGCGACAGGTGGATCGCGGGCCCCATGAAGGTACCGTGAGAGCACAGAGCGTCGTGGACGAGGGGGTCCACTTATTTCCTATTGGTCGAATTTGACTGCGGGTGTCGGCGTCATTTATGGTAGGTGATTGGGGCTGACTCGGTGACGACAACCATTGCTGTTCCTATTGTACCTGTTCTTGCTTCTCATCAAGAAGCAGATACCTTTGTTATCGGGTCGGATGCTATCGGGGATGATGTTTGAGATGATCGTCTCAATTCAGTTTGGTTGGCATTTGTATCCACGATAAATCTTTAAATATTTGATCGTCAAGATATCAAATGTTTTTGGTTTCTCGAGACAATCTATTTGACGCTTGAATTAGTGACAAAATGAGATGGAGATTTAGATCGAACAATACGAACAATGCCTTGATTACTGTAGTTTAATAAATATATCTTTTATGAATAATCTAATTTGAAGAAATATTTCATGATTTAATTAAAATATTTTAGAGATATTTTATATTGGATTGATGTTCATGTGGTTCAGTAGTTAAACGAGACCTTGAGTATCTCGATCTGATTGACCTATCATGTATCAAGTAATAAATATTTTCTCTATCAGAAATCTAATTTAGATAATAAAAAAATTTAAAATATATATTGATTCGTAGTCAAAACATTAAATGGGTTATATAGGAAGGATTCATAAGTTTCTTTGAATTAAAATTACTTATGAGCTAGCGAGAAAATTTATTTCTTGAACACATGATTTTTTTGGTTTGTTAGTGAAATTTTTAGGATAAAAAATTTATCATGGTATTTGAGTGGACTATAAGTTCAAATCATATACTTGTCTCTTTTTATTTCATCCAACTTTTAATTAAAATATTACGGATAATTAACTAACTTGTAAGAGAAGATATTAAAATCTACATAGCATTACTAATTCAACACTTAATTTATATATGATAGAGATGAGAGCTTCTGCTTTTGGATTGAGAGAGGAGAGAGTGGAATACATCCCTCTCACTTTCCTTCATCATCTCAGAAAGTGAGCTCACAGGGTAGAGCCGAAGACCACCATGAGTTGAGACTTGCAAAACCACTCCAAATACAAAAAGAAGTTGATGATTTAATCTCAATCCTCCTTTTAATGTGTCATGCACATGTTCTTGGTTGGGTCATGGTCCTTCATTTTCCTAACTTTTGTTGCTTGTGCAGTTTGACTGGGAAGTAGTAGCCAACTGAAGAAGACAAAGACTTCTTCTTCTTTGTTTGGTGGTCATTTAAATCGAAGTCATGATCCTTCTAACTTTACTGCATAGTCAATAGAAGGTTGGTAGCAAGTGCAACCTCTATCTGTACTTTAATGCTTTTAATATTCTTGTTTGTGCCAAACTCCAGTAGAACCCTAGGAAAGATTTGGAAGAACATGCATGGTTCCACCAATGAAACACTTGAATGCACCCCCAACAGTAGTCAGTCCCTTGAAAGATTATGAGAAGAAGCCAATGCTGGTTCTCACTTGGAAATATTGATGGATGTTGGAATGAAATGGAAGTTCTTCTCCAAATTTGGCATAATTAGTCTTTTTCTAATAAATTATGATAACATTTAATTAGTTGAAATAAATTTATTTTAAAAATATTCAACTCCATATAAATAGAATACCCTCGATTTTCATGATTGAAAAGAATATTCTCAAGAGATTCAATTGTTAGAATATAAATAATAATCTTTAGAAAGTGAGTTAGATAACCTAATGACTCCATAGCATGAGACGAAGTCTAATTCTGCAATTAATAATTACAACTTGCTAAGCCCACAGAGAATAAGTCCAATGCCATGTTGGAAGACCAGATTCATAGAATAGATGATCGATAAATGCCATCATATTAATAGGATAAATCGAGAAACACGTACGAATATTATACAACTCCGCACATTTTTATGCGCATAAAATTAGAGGTCACACGAGCTAACATGATTTGCATTAAAAACGATTCAAATTGCATCGAGATTAGCAAACAACAACAGATGCAGAAGTTGATGCAATCTCGAGAACCATTTACACTCGGACACGTGGCCCAAGTCTCATCCTCCCTTTTAAGGTGGAATGGCAGCACCCTTCGCTTGCTTGCCGGTCACGACTCTCTCTCTCTCTCTCTCTCTCTCTTCGCCCCCAACAGCCGCCACCGTCCACCCACCGCTCCATATATACATGGAAAGCTCCCTGCAACGACCACCGTCGTCTGCCTTGCCTTCCCCTCGGCGCTCCTTCCTAGCTAGCCGTCCGATATGATCAGTAGCGCCCAGGTTCCATCTGAAGCGCAAGGAGCTCTTCAGAAGGAATCGCCTCTCGAGGAGGAGAAGAAGGTGCAGCAGCAGAAGCAGCGGTACGCCTTCCACACCAGGAGTCATGTGGACATACTCGACGACGGCTATCGCTGGAGGAAGTACGGCCAGAAGGCAGTGAAGAATAACAAGTTCCCGAGGTTGGTCTCCTCATCTCATGCTTCCTGTGCACTTCATCTCTCTCTCTCTCTCTCTCTAATCCTTTGAACTATGGATCCTTTTGGTTGCAGAAGCTACTACCGGTGCACACATCGAGGCTGCAATGTGAAGAAGCAGGTGCAGCGGCTATCCAAAGACGAAGGCATTGTGGAGACGACTTACGAGGGAGTCCACAACCATACCACGGAGAAACCAATCGACAGCTTCGAGCATGTGCTGGAGCAGATGCAGATCTATTCTTCATTTTGATGTCCACACAAGGAATCTGAAGCCTCTGTGAAGAGAGGAGTAGAAACTACTGTGATGAAGACACAGGGATTGATGCACAACAATAACAAGGGTTTAGGAATGTTGATGTCTGGTTTGCTCCAATTTATTCTGAGATTTGTTGCAGAAGGAACATGCTGTGTGTGTATGGATTATGTGGGGGATGTGATTTCTCTAATTAATGAAACCACGATGATTGTGTGGAATTTAAGTTGACCGATACAAATAATGATCATGTGTCTGTAAATTAATTCTCTAAATCAAAGATGATAGATTGTGGCTATGATATCAATTTTGGACATGATTTAGTGGGACATGAATTTATCTCTACTGTAATAAGTGGATGTGCAGAATTAATCTCTTTTGCCTCTTCTTCCCCAAAATAAATTACCATACACATTAGTTTATGACACATACATACAATAAAAATAAATTAAAGAAAATGAAATAAAATATTTGACACTAGGCAGTACATATTAGGAAGCAATAGTAAGGTGTCCTCTGCATTCTTATTCTATCGATCATATATCAATCCAATCCAGATTAAGAATGAAATATAGGATGAACTAATATTTTGAGGCTCTTATTAGAGTGAGTATACTATCTTATAAAGACACTATTTGCATAATTCTGAAACCTGAATCAATATAAACAATTAAAATTTGTTGGGAAAAAAAAAGCATGAGAACACCGGTTTTTCTTATATTTCAAAATCAAAGCTAGAGATGCCAAGAGAAGATATGTTCATGTCATGTTCTATTTCAAGCTAAAAAGGAAGGAGTCGAAGCATAAATACCTGCACCACCCTCCTGGACTTCCATCCTTGATCTTTCTTCATTCGATGGAGAGCTAGAGAACTATGGCAGACAGCATCTCATCCTGATATTGTCTTATGAGAACAAAAAAGAAGATTAAGATCATTAAGAAATTAACAAAGGCAATTCTTTTCTTCTGCTGTGGTTGTTCGAATGCCTGATATTGTCCATCTTCTTCTACCAGTCATGCATGAGATGGAGGTATTGATGGTTTATGGGCTATGCAGATGAGACCGATTAGGAACCGAACTGCAAATTGAGTACTGTGAGTTCAATTTCTTTATTTTGTTTGTTGCATTTTAAATATCACTAGCACAAGGAACATAAACGCGCATTTTTTACAAACCTCTTTGGAATTCCTTCTAAGTAGTAAGTTCTACCTTTTGATCTCAAGAATTGTCAATCATGAGATTATTGAAAGAGTTGTGCATATCTTGATTTGTTATATTCGTTAATTTATTTAATAGGCATCTAATTACTCACAAGTGGACTGTTAAAAGTACAAGTAATAATACATATTGTTCTAGAAGATTTTAACGTAACCATGCAATATAAATTACCCTAAGAATATGCATTATTTTGCAATATTCATCTTTATTGCAGATAACCATGTAGTCATCTATGTTAAAAGCAAAACAGAAAAGTTTTTGAGTTTATTGAACTCTGGCAGTCAGGCTGGGTTAAGCTAAATTAACCTGGTTATTTTGATTGAGAATTATAACTCAATCAAAAAAATGAATACTTTACGATGTAAAGAAAAACCAATCCATTGGATAAGACACACTATGAAACTCAAACAACTAATATTTATTTAGCTGCTGCCTTAAACCACGTTGGTGTCAAACAATACAGAAAATAAACCTTCAAAATTTTGAACAACCTCATCATCTAAGATTCAGTTGTAGAAGTATACCTCTTTGAATCAGAAACCACTGACTCATCCAAGTACTCCAAAGTAATTGCAGCTTCATTTGTTGAATTTGAAACTGCAAGGTATATGCATGATTGTTGCAACAATGACAGAGCCTGCATGACTATATATTCATTTGTTAGAACACTGATTAACAAATAAGATATGTGTAAATGTCACAACAACAAACATATGATATGTTTGAACCAAGATATGAAAGTACACAGATGAGTCAACTTGACAATGTGACCGTACCTTCTAAATCACTTTCAGATGAGCTAGACAAGCATTCAGTATTCCAGCTCTCTTGTCATCCCTAACTTTTCTCTTACCCATCCTATAAACCCAAGTTACCAAAACAAAAGCTCATTGATATGGTGCAACCCTTCTTCATCTGCTGATATTGTTTGTTACCAACTCCTGCCTGATGATGCTCTGCTGAGCGGAGAACTGACACATGTATCCACTCCACCCATGAAGGCTGCAGGAAAGCATCAAACCATGAGGTACAAAAGACTCGATTAGTTTGAACTGGGGTGATAAGAGATCCACTACTTGCAGGAGATCCCGACTGCAATACTTACAGAGAGTACTAATGGCCACTCACAGGAGATAAATGACGGTTAACATTAGAAGGATAATCCCCTTTGCAATTTTTTCTTAATTACTTAACTAGTAAAATGCTTGACATTGTTCAACATCAATGATCAATTTCAGTTGTTGGCATACTCCAACATGGAACATTAAAAAAAATAGCAAGATTGCAATAGAAGGTTGTGTTGGATGAACTGAAGTGTGTTAATATTTTAATAAGACCAGTAAACATAAAGAAGAAAGCACATAATATTCTTGCTATGACTTTGGACCTAAAATGGTGCAAATATATGAAATTTAGTAGATTGGGAGCAAGGTCCGCAATACCGTACCGTACCAGAGTTTCGACCTGGGCTTGGTACGGTACGGTACGGTATGGGTGTACTGAACGTGTATCGAGCACTGTAACAGTGCTACAGTGCCCGCTCGGTACGGTACGGTACGGTATGGGTGTACTGAGCGTGTATCGAGCACTGTAACAATGCTACAGTGCCGCGGTGCACTGTTTATAGTGCTACAGTGCTACAGTCTACAGTGCAAGACCGGTACGTACTGCCCGGTAGTGGGCGGTCCGCGTACCGGTAACCTATCGGACCGGTACGTACCATCCATACCGGGCGGTACACATCGATACAACAGATCATGATTGGGAGTACCATGAACATATACAGTATCATGTGTTTTTATGTGAACAAGCTACATGTGACGCAAGTTCCAGGATGTAATAAGCATGTGAAGAACAATGTTCAAGCCCTTCGGCTGAAATGAATTTCACTGATAGCTGCCAAACAGAAGCAGAAACTATGGAGATATATCAAGGTGAAGAGAAATTGAGAAAGAAAATGTCTTAATATACCTACATACCATTTGCAGATTAAATCATACAAGTTTAACAGACAAGGACCGGTGAACTTATGCTACTGCAGACAACATCTTTTGAGGATCAATAACAAACCTGGTACCAGCACGAAAAATGTGAAAGTACCAATTTATTGAATACACAGAGACTCATTTCGGAAGAGATCATCAAAGTTATTAAAGTAGACTTAAGATACTGGATCTCACTATAGAGTTGGTCTGACTGCATTTACCCAATCTTGAATATGAGAAACAAGTAACAAGAAACTGGCAAATCATTGAGTGAGGAAAGAAATGTCTGGTTACCGGTAGCAAAATTCTCCTAACATACAGTCGGGACCATAATTCCAGCAGCAGAGCACCCAATGAGTCCATAGTAGAAGAGCCAAAACAGCCAAGCCCTTCCATGCTAAAGACAACTCTATCTAAAAGCTATATCCCCGAAGAATAATTCTTCCTGCAGCTTCTGTTACTCAAATTTCAGTGTTCAGAAGCATGATGTGCAATGCTTCTGAACATTATTTCTGCTCAGAGCTGTATATATAAACATTATTTTTCAACATTCTGAACTTTGAACACCACACAATGGATTTGTATGCTGTCACTGTATGTCCTCCAAAATCTGGAAGATGACACAAATTATAGTCTTAAACTAAAGAATTAATAAAAGTTTTGTTGTAAGACTTTCACAATTTTTGCATTTTTAATTTTACATATGGTTCACACGTTGCACTTATCTCATTCTGCAATCCCAAAGGTGAGAGGAAAGTTTTAATATACAAATAACAAAAAACAATATGTCATCTATTAGCTTATGCAACTCATTTTCCAATTGATACCAAATCAATGAGTAGCTTGCCCATCAATTATGAAATTTCTGAATGATGGCATTCCATAAATTTACGACATCTAACGAACATATGTATAAAGCAAGTGATAATGGAACTCATAAACATCAACTGAATACATCCCATTTAGCCATTTTTTCCATGCTAGTAAAGAAATCAGAAATCCACTGAGCTCCTAAATATAACTACATCTTCATTCATATGTTCATATAACAAATACGAAAGATGGCTGCTAGAACAAAAACATTACATCATACCTTACAGCTAAGAATAGAAAGAATGATGACTGGACAGATAACACACGTAAAGGTTCAACTGAAGTACCTCCAATCCAGCATGAAGCCATTTACAAAAATCCAATTCTGATCACTAAGCATTATGCTTCTTCCTCCTGCAAACGCCTGCCACTACAATACTCCATCTGTGTGGTCTCATTACATCCCTTAATGTGATATAAGTGATCAAAATTACCAAATTCAATCAATGATCAACAATAAAATGATCCTCATGTGCATCCCCATCAATCCGATTCTCTGCTGAAACAATTCCGTTAACATGGTGGTGCAACCCCTGCATCATTTGAGACAGATATGGCATGGGTTGATGGTGGTGTTGATGGTGATCATGGTGGTGATTTCCCATTCCAGCACCACTGCCGCCATCCGAGAACCCTCCAAACACAGGGCTTGCAGCCCATTGAGATAGCGCTCCCAGGAGCTGACCGACCACAGTCTGTTGCTCATGGACGATTTGAGCCTGGACCTGCTCCATCTCAACCTGGTGTTCCTTCAGTATCCCCTCCATCCGCTTCCTCCATTCTGCCCTCTTCCCTTCCATCCTCTCCTCCCACTCCAGCTCCTCCTCCCTCCACTGCTGCTTTGCCTGTCTCCTCCCCTGCTCCCTTGCCTCCTCCACCTGCTCCGCCGCCCGTTTCCTCTCCCTCCTCAAACTCTCCCGTTCCGCCTCCCTCTCCTCCATCCTCGCCTCCCACCCCCACCAAGTAGCCAGCGCTCGCCGCTGCTCAGTACGATTCTTCTTTCTCCTCTTCGTCGTGCCCATCTCCACCACCGGAGGCGGCAAGAGTTGCTGTGGCACCGCGGCGGAGACAGGGGTCACATCATCGAAATCAAAACCCTCGTTGTCCTCGATCTCACGATCGGCTCCCTCGCTGGCGCCTTCGGTGCAGCAGTCGAAGGCTAACCCTAGGCCGAGTTCGCCGTCATCATCGAAGGGGACCCCGGGAACAGGGGCGGGGTCCGCCGGCGGTAAGGGCGCATCGCCGAAGATGGAGCGGTAGCGGAGGAAGTTGGGCCAGTGGGAAATGCCTTGCTTGGCCCAGTCGTCGATGGCAGCGTCGGCGGAACATGAAAACGTGGAGGTTCGGTTGAGGACGAGAAGCTTGCGCTTGACGAGGAGGTACTGATGGCGCATGTTGTGCACCTTGGTGGCGGCGTCTTTCCAGGACCAGAGGAAGGGGTAGGCGGCGGGGTCGGCGGCGTGGTGGCGAGAGTTGACGTGGGCAGCGATGGGGCGGAAGCGGCGCTCGCGGGTGCGGAGGCGGGAAAGGGACTCGTCAGCAGCCATCTCGGCGTACTTATCGAGGAGGGATCGCTCCTCCTCCTCCGTCCACTTCTTGCGCGACGGTGCCATCAGTTTGCCCACCACCACTGCTGCTATGGCTCGAGGCGGAAGAAGGCCTGCATCGCATCACACATCAGCGGGATTCCCTGCCTTTGGCTGCGGAGGAAGTCGAGTAGGTGGAAGAAGAAGACAGAGGTAGTCCTTCGCCACCTCTTCGTTCAGCTTTACTGTTTGTTGTTGCCTTTTTGGTTGTGGTTGCGATAGGTCCGATCTCGCTGGAGTCAGGGTCGGAAACGAGGAACGAAATCCCCTCTTTCGGACTCAACAGCATACACATTTCTTTTAGCTGACCTGGCAGTCCGCTACTGATCGGGACAGTGGGACCGCTCTGTTTCATCAAACAGCCAACTATTTCAGCTTTTCTTCCCATCCTTCGATAGATGATGTGGTTGTCTTCATTTATATTCATTTTCCTCTTATATTATCGTTCTATATCACCACCGATCACATCATGATAGGTCACATTTCTACCTCAAATAATATAGCAAATCATTCTTAATCATATATGATTATGTAGTTACGTAAAATAGTTATTGATTAGGGAAATAATGACGACAAGACTCGAACTGACGTCATCTGCCCCAGGTGATGCCATGCCCCTTGGTAAGCCTGACAGAACCTGGTCAAACAGATCGGAACGACGACCGAGGCACATTAACGGTCTGCTCAGGCCTGATCCTTCACGCCACGCCATCATCGTTGTCAGACGTTGCCAGGAGTATGATCCTGCTCCCTGCAAAACAAGCACATCAGGAACAATAAGCTGCTTTATAAAAACCCCCGAGAGAGGAAGGGGGGGGGGGCAGGGAAAAAGAGAGCACCACTCCACTCCACTCACTGACTTGATCGTCGGAGGGGTCGGGCCGAACTTCCGACCCAACCTGTGTGCAGGTACAAAGACGGAGCTGTTTCTTCCCAATGTCGCAGAGTGGAGCCCTTCCCTGCAGGATGCTTTGACGAGCCCATACGCGACCCGATCCCCACGACTGACCGCATCGACAACCCCCGAGGGACTCTGAGCAAGGTCTCTGCCATTCGGATCCGAACCAAATCATATCGGCCTCGATGTCATGGCATAAAGTTGTTCACCCCGATGATGTGGCTGTCTTCATTTATATTCATTTTCCTCTTATATTCTCGTTCAATATCACCACCGATCACATTATGATAGGTCACATTTCTACCTCAAATAACATAACAAATCATTCATAATCATATATGATTATGTAGTTACATAAAATAGTTATTTCTATCCATTATGAATATTTTAATTCTAAGAATTAGACGGCAAGCTTAGGGTGAACTCAATGGTTATATGAGTATGCGTGCAATTCGAGCACGTAGTGGATGATGCTTCATTACCACCGTGAACACCAACTTCTCCGACACGTCGACCTCCTCATCGTCGATGCCGGGCGTCCACTCGAACTCCCGCAGCAGATTGGCCACGAAGTACTCGAGGTGGATACATGACGCCTTCTTGCTCGCGGCGAGTCGCCAGAAATCCGCTCCATCTCCTCCACAGGAACACCATCGCCACTCGTGGCCACATGTCGAATATGAAGAGATCGGCCCCCTTGCCGACGAGCTCGCTGGATGCGCATGATGTCTCGAACTGCTTTCTCGGAGAGGGCGTCGTCGAAGCACATCAGGATCAGCAGGCGCAGAAACGCGTGCCGTATATGATCGTAAACCATAACAACGCCATCGCCCGAATCGGCATCAGCTTTGAGGGATTCGATCAAGCTAGCAAGGGCGCGCTCACGAGCCCTGGAGCAGGACCTGATGCGAGAGGGGAGGAGCATCCCAGACGTGAGGTTGCGGCGGAGGAGGCGCCACAGAGTACCGTCGGCCGCAGAGCTGATGATGCGACCACCACTGCTGAAGATGCAGGTGGCACCGATTGGCGGCGGCCGGTCGAAGAACTGAGAGGCCTTCTCGACGAGGGCTTGGCGAGCGACATGTCGGTCGACGATGTAGACGACGGGCTTGTGACCCACGAACAAGGTCACCACCGGGTCGTAGGTGGCGCTGAGGCAGCTGCGGATGGGCCCGAGGTCCAAGAAAGACCGACGAGCAGGACGAGGTTACCGAGGACGGGCAAAGGAGGCGGCCCGCGTGGGAGCTCGGAGCTCTTGCCATGGAGGCGGGGCCGAGGAGCTCGATGGCCAAATCCAAGGCGACGGAGAGGAAGACGAGATTCCAGGTCTTCATCGGTGACAACTCCTGTCACCCTATCCTCGAACACGACGACCTATATAGAACGATTGCGATGACCGACGTAGGATTTGCAGTAAGCCTGCAGTCTCACGCAATCAAATACAGATTAGAAGACTTGCGAAAGGCTGCTAAGGTCAATCCGGCCAGCCAAAGGAGAGCGCTGCTGGTTTTGAGCGCGCACGAATCGTTTGTCACTCGCCATCCCTTTCCCATCATTGTCAGCCAACACAGGATGACGACGACCGGCGATGGCGGGCGGCTCCTCCTGATCGAAGGACGGAGCGGCGCATTCTCTCTTCGAGTTCAGAGATGCGAATCGGCAGCGTGTGTTCATCTCGTCGATTGTATCTCCTCTGTACGTTAATGGCTCGATCCTCGACAATACCTCTGCTTCACGTACTCTTGACCTCAACAAAGAACAAAAGTCAACTCTCGTGTTTGAGTTTTATCTAAGAAAAGCTCGTTGACTGTACACCATACACCGATCACATCTCGTAGACTTTGCGAAAAGATTCCGATCGAATACTACGATTTATCTAAAAATCGTGACCATTATAGACAGAAATCACTGTGTTAATCGATCGGTAGACTTTGTGAAAACCTCGTTGACTGTTAATCGATCAGTTAATGTACTGGGTTTGCTTCTTGGGTTAAGGTCATTTTGATTATGGATTATTTAAGTTTTTATTGTTTGTTCGTTTAAAATAAATCTTATATTTTTAAAAACATAATATATATGTCTCTCTTGTTAAATCTGAACGAATATGATAATAAATTATTAATATAATAATATATATAATTTTAAATTTAAAAAATAATTAAAGATTCATGTTATCAAGAAAGAGAAAGTGGTGGAGGTCATAACGATTGATAAAGGCGGAGAGACAAAGATAAAAAAAGCCAGAGACAAAGGTGAATGAGAGATTGACTACAATATCGTAGACGTGGCGGGTGGGGATGCAAGAGAGGATGAAGTGGGAGACGGTGGAGATAAAAACGCCTAGGAGGAGGAAAATAGATTATGAGACCACTATGTGTCTAGTGTCGAACTAGTCGACGCACATCCATTTAAGACAGGATCAAAAGTTCATAAGCTTGTCATCAACGTAGAAGAGATTCTGTGCATAAAATGCCATGTTAAGTAATAATGGTTCGGTGTTGCTACTAATTGTTGCTTATAGGACGATACCTCTTTTTATCATTAATGGTGGCCTTAATTTTTTTTAACTTAAATTATATGTGTTATTATATTAATGATTTATTATGAGTCAATATGTCATATAAAAGCTTATATGTTATATTTTTAAAAATATATAAATTATTTTAAATATAAATAAATCATAATGATTCAAGTGATATATGATCTTTAACCTTCATTTCATAAAATACTTGAGCATGGATAGAAACAACCACGTGAGTATATACGACTCGCTATATGCCATAATGATTAATATCTAATGGTTTAAATTTAACCTCAAAATTTTCTATTAATGATGTTCATTATAATCCTCTAAATTTAATATCAGTTTTTATTTTTAATTTGAGATAGAATCCAATTTATAAATCCTCACATTATATGATTTATGTATACCATGAGGATTGTTAATGTGTTTAATCCTCTAAATTTAATATAGAATTTGTACATCAAATTGAGCTAGAATCCTATTGAGAAAATTGGGACCTTAATTATATATAATTCTAAATCGATATTTGGAATTATTCTTAAACGAGGTTCTGCAGGAAGAAAATATTAAAGGGATAAAGGTAGGCCACCAAATATTGTTTTCAGTGCTTGCCATTTGAATTCTGCAAGTGAAAAGGTCCAATTTATCCATAGAAAAATCAAAGACATCAGTTTGGGCATAATAGGGTTTTTAGGAAAATATTTCTCTTTACAAAATAGTTTGCAGGATATTAATGGTGTCATGAAATTGATTAATTCATATAGGTGATAATAGACCTTTGGGCAATATTTTTTAGGTATCCAGAGAAACAATGTAACTGAGATATGTATATTTATATACATTATATATATATATATATATATATATATATTTTAAGATTTTTTTTAATATTTAACAATTTTACTAAAACACTATAAACCTATTATAAAATATAATAACTAAGTCTACATCGTACCAATAATTGATCCAAATTGGTACAAATTATGAAATTTAAGTAATATATTTAAAAAATATAAAACAATCTTTTTTCCTCAAAAGTATCATATTTTTTAATTTTTGATATTTTTAATACTCTAAATACTCATGTTGTCATAAACTTTTCGTTATTGTTAGTAGTCTCGTTTATTTTATCATATCTGTCTCTATCCATCATATTGTTTCTATTATTTTTCACTTTAATTTTTTTAATTTATCTATGTCTTCATCGTCATCAAAATGAAAATCATCTAAGACTTTCCTTCGTATTGACGATTATCATTGCAGGTACAAAGACGGAGCTGTTTCTTCCCAATGTCGCAGAGTGGAGCCCTTCCCTGCAGGATGCTTTGACGAGCCCATACGCGACCCGATCCCCACGACTGACCGCATCGACAACCCCCGAGGGACTCTGAGCAAGGTCTCTGCCATTCGGATCCGAACCAAATCATATCGGCCTCGATGTCATGGCATAAAGTTGTTCACCCCGATGATGTGGCTGTCTTCATTTATATTCATTTTCCTCTTATATTCTCGTTCAATATCACCACCGATCACATTATGATAGGTCACATTTCTACCTCAAATAACATAACAAATCATTCATAATCATATATGATTATGTAGTTACATAAAATAGTTATTTCTATCCATTATGAATATTTTAATTCTAAGAATTAGACGGCAAGCTTAGGGTGAACTCAATGGTTATATGAGTATGCGTGCAATTCGAGCACGTAGTGGATGATGCTTCATTACCACCGTGAACACCAACTTCTCCGACACGTCGACCTCCTCATCGTCGATGCCGGGCGTCCACTCGAACTCCCGCAGCAGATTGGCCACGAAGTACTCAAAACATAATATATATGTCTCTCTTGTTAAATCTGAACGAATATGATAATAAATTATTAATATAATAATATATATAATTTTAAATTTAAAAAATAATTAAAGATTCATGTTATCAAGAAAGAGAAAGTGGTGGAGGTCATAACGATTGATAAAGGCGGAGAGACAAAGATAAAAAAAGCCAGAGACAAAGGTGAATGAGAGATTGACTACAATATCGTAGACGTGGCGGGTGGGGATGCAAGAGAGGATGAAGTGGGAGACGGTGGAGATAAAAACGCCTAGGAGGAGGAAAATAGATTATGAGACCACTATGTGTCTAGTGTCGAACTAGTCGACGCACATCCATTTAAGACAGGATCAAAAGTTCATAAGCTTGTCATCAACGTAGAAGAGATTCTGTGCATAAAATGCCATGTTAAGTAATAATGGTTCGGTGTTGCTACTAATTGTTGCTTATAGGACGATACCTCTTTTTATCATTAATGGTGGCCTTAATTTTTTTTAACTTAAATTATATGTGTTATTATATTAATGATTTATTATGAGTCAATATGTCATATAAAAGCTTATATGTTATATTTTTAAAAATATATAAATTATTTTAAATATAAATAAATCATAATGATTCAAGTGATATATGATCTTTAACCTTCATTTCATAAAATACTTGAGCATGGATAGAAACAACCACGTGAGTATATACGACTCGCTATATGCCATAATGATTAATATCTAATGGTTTAAATTTAACCTCAAAATTTTCTATTAATGATGTTCATTATAATCCTCTAAATTTAATATCAGTTTTTATTTTTAATTTGAGATAGAATCCAATTTATAAATCCTCACATTATATGATTTATGTATACCATGAGGATTGTTAACGTGTTTAATCCTCTAAATTTAATATAGAATTTGTACATCAAATTGAGCTAGAATCCTATTGAGAAAATTGGGACCTTAATTATATATAATTCTAAATCGATATTTGGAATTATTCTTAAACGAGGTTCTGCAGGAAGAAAATATTAAAGGGATAAAGGTAGGCCACCAAATATTGTTTTCAGTGCTTGCCATTTGAATTCTGCAAGTGAAAAGGTCCAATTTATCCATAGAAAAATCAAAGACATCAGTTTGGGCATAATAGGGTTTTTAGGAAAATATTTCTCTTTACAAAAGAGTTTGCAGGATATTAATGGTGTCATGAAATTGATTAATTCATACAGGTGATAATAGACCTTTGGGCAATATTTTTGAGGTATCCAGAGAAACATTGCAACCGAGATATGTATATTTATATACATATTATAAGGAACTAATATATATATATATATATATATATATATAATTTAAGATATGGGATACATCAACTATAATTTTTTTAATATTTAACAATTTTACTAAAACACTATAAACCTATTATAAAAATATAATAACTAAGTCTACATCGTACCAATAATTGATCCAAATTGGTACAAATTATGAAATTTAAGTAATATATTTAAAAAATATAAAACAATCTTTTTTCCTCAAAAGTATCATATTTTTTAATTTTTGATATTTTTAATACTCTAAATACTCATGTTGTCATAAACTTTTCGTTATTGTTAGTAGTCTCGTTTATTTTATCATATCTGTCTCTATCCATCATATTGTTTCTATTATTTTTCACTTTAATTTTTTTAATTTATCTATGTCTTCATCGTCATCAAAATGAAAATCATCTAAGACTTTCCTTCGTATTGACGATTATCATTGTGATATTATTACTATGATAATATTTTTTGGGTTCACTTTGAAAGATAATATGATAGATTTATCGAAACTCCTCGTAAAAGGGAAGGAGACATAAGATCTAAACAGAGTGGTGAAAAAAATAAAGCCTCACTAGCCAATCGATAAGATAATGACTACGAGAGATATTTAAGATATTAGATAAAAAATAATTACCCCGATGATGTGGCTGTCTTCATTTATATTCATTTTCCTCTTATATTCTCGTTCAATATCACCACCGATCACATTATGATAGGTCACATTTCTACCTCAAATAACATAACAAATCATTCAGTATTCTAAACGAAAAAAATAGTTTTTTTTTTCGAGAATTCGCTTATAGATGATATATAAACCCCAACCCTCATTTATTTTGCCGTTACAAGAGGGGCAATCAACACCCAAAACCCTCGAGGAGAAGACACAGCAAGAGATGGAGAGGTGGAGAGGGTAAGCGTGATCGACAAGCCAAAGAGAAGGGGAGTAGAGCGAGAGGGAAAAGGAAAGATGAGTACGGTGGACAAGATGCTGGTCAAGGGGATCCGGAGCTTCAGCCCGGAGAACAAGCACGTCATTACCTTCTTCAGGCCGCTCACTCTCATCGTCGGCCCCAACGGCGCCGGCAAGACCACCATCATCGAGTGCCTCAAGCTCTCTTGCACCGGTGAACTCCCGCCCAACTCCCGCTCCGGCCACAGCTTCATCCACGACCCCAAGGTTTTCCTCCCTTCTCGATCCATTTTGATGTCGTCGTCGTCGTCGTCTCCCGCTGCTTTTCGTCGTTTTGATTCGTTCTCGGGGATTTTTCCATGCGAAGGTGGCGGGCGAGACGGAGACCAAGGGGCAGATTAAGCTGCGGTTCAAGACGGCCGCCGGCAAGGACGTGGTCTGCATCCGCTCCTTCCAGCTCACCCAGAAGGCCTCCAAGATGGAGTTCAAGGCCATCGAGAGCGTCCTCCAGACCATCAATCCCCACACTGGGGAGGTCCCTTCCCTTCCTTTTCCCCCTCCCCCCTTTCTTCAGTTAATCATATATGATTATGTAGTTACAT
The DNA here is from genome assembly GCA_001649415.1 of Musa itinerans. NCBI lineage: Eukaryota > Viridiplantae > Streptophyta > Magnoliopsida > Zingiberales > Musaceae > Musa > Musa itinerans. The sequence goes on along the minus strand of LVTN01000046.1, from coordinate 682,212 downwards.
AAAATAGTTATTTCTATCCATTATGAATATTTTAATTCTAAGAATTAGACAGCAAGCTTAGGGTGAACTCAATGGTTATATGAGTATGCGTGCAATTCGAGCACGCAGTGGATGATGCTTCATTACCACCGTGAACACCAACTTCTCCGACACGTCGACCTCCTCATCGTCCATGGCGGGCTTCCACTCGAACTCCCGCAGCAGATTGGCCACGAAGTACTCGAGGTGGATACATGACGCCTTCTTGCTCGCGGCGAGTCGCCAGAAATCCGCTCCATCTCCTCCACAGGAACACCATCGCCACTCGTGGCCACATGTCGAATATGAAGAGATCGGCCCCCTTGCCGACGAGCTCGCTGGATGCGCATGATGTCTCGAACTGCTTTCTCGGAGAGGGCGTCGTCGAAGCACATCAGGATCAGCAGGCGCAGAAACGCGTGCCGTATATGATCGTAAACCATAACAACGCCATCGCCCGAATCGGCATCAGCTTTGAGGGATTCGATCAAGCTAGCAAGGGCGCGCTCACGAGCCCTGGAGCAGGACCTGATGCGAGAGGGGAGGAGCATCCCAGACGTGAGGTTGCGGCGGAGGAGGCGCCACAGAGTACCGTCGGCCGCAGAGCTGATGATGCGACCACCACTGCTGAAGATGCAGGTGGCACCGATTGGCGGCGGCCGGTCGAAGAACTGAGAGGCCTTCTCGACGAGGGCTTGGCGAGCGACATGTCGGTCGACGATGTAGACGACGGGCTTGTGACCCACGAACAAGGTCACCACCGGGTCGTAGGTGGCGCTGAGGCAGCTGCGGATGGGCCCGAGGTCCAAGAAAGACCGACGAGCAGGACGAGGTTACCGAGGACGGGCAAAGGAGGCGGCCCGCGTGGGAGCTCGGAGCTCTTGCCATGGAGGCGGGGCCGAGGAGCTCGATGGCCAAATCCAAGGCGACGGAGAGGAAGACGAGATTCCAGGTCTTCATCGGTGACAACTCCTGTCACCCTATCCTCGAACACGACGACCTATATAGAACGATTGCGATGACCGACGTAGGATTTGCAGTAAGCCTGCAGTCTCACGCAATCAAATACAGATTAGAAGACTTGCGAAAGGCTGCTAAGGTCAATCCGGCCAGCCAAAGGAGAGCGCTGCTGGTTTTGAGCGCGCACGAATCGTTTGTCACTCGCCATCCCTTTCCCATCATTGTCAGCCAACACAAGATGACGACGACCGGCGATGGCGGGCGGCTCCTCCTGATCGAAGGACGGAGCGGCGCATTCTCTCTTCGAGTTCAGAGATGCGAATCGGCAGCGTGTGTTCATCTCGTCGATTGTATCTCCTCTGTACGTTAATGGCTCGATCCTCGACGATACCTCTGCTTCACGTACTCTTCACCTCAACAAAGAACAAAAGTCAACTCTCGTGTTTGAGTTTTATCTAAGAAAAGCTCGTTGACTGTACACCATACACCGATCACATCTCGTAGACTTTGCGAAAAGATTCCAATCGAATACTACGATTTATCTAAAAATCGTGACCATTATAGACAGAAATCACTGTGTTAATCGATCGGTAGACTTTGTGAAAAGCTCGTTGACTGTTAATCGATCAGTTAATGTACTCGGTTGGTTTCTTGGGTTAAGGTCTATTTTAGTTAATGTGATTTTGATTATGGATTATTTAAGTTTTTATTGCTTGTTAGTTTAAAATAAATCTTATATTTTTAAAAACATAATATATAAATTTCTCTTGTTAAATCTGAGTGAATATGATAATAAATTATTGATATAATAACATATATAATTTAAGTTTAAAAAATAATTAAAGATTCATGCTATCGAGAAAAAGAAAGTGATGGAAGTCATAGTGATGGATGAAGGCGGAGAGACAAAGATAAGAGAAGCCAGAGACGAATGTGAAAGAGAGATGGACTATAATATCGTAGACGTGGTGGGTGGGGGTGCAAGAGAGGATAAAGTGGGAAGCGATGGAGATAAAAACGCCTAGGAGGAGGAAAATAGATTATGAGATCATTGCGTGTCTAGCGTCGGACTAGTCGACGCACATCCACCTAAGACAGGATCAGAAGCTCATGAGCTCGTCATCAACGTATAAGAGACTATGTGCGTACAATGCCAAGTTAAGTAATAATGGCTCGATGTTGCTACAAATTGTTGCTTATAGGACAATGCCTCCATCAATGGTGGTCTTAGTTTTTTTTAAACTTGAATTACATATATTATTATATTAACAATTTATTGTGAGTCAATATATCATATATGCATACTCTAAAGTTTTTTAACTCATATTGACAAGAGGAACTTATATGTTATATTTTTAAAAATATATGAATTATTTTAAATATAAAAAAAATTATAATGATTTAAGTGATCTATGATCAAAATTATAGGGGTTAAAATGAACTTTAACCTTCATTTCATAAAATACTTGAGCAGGATATAAACAACTACGTGAGTATATACCACTCACTTTATGCCATAATGATTAATATCTAATGGTTTAAATTTAACCTCAAAATTTTCTATTAATGACGTTTATTATAATCCTCTAAATTTAATATCAGTTTTTATTTTTAATTTGAGATAGAATCCAATTTATAAATCCTCACATTATATGATTTATGTATACCATGAGGATTGTTAATGTGTTTAATCCTCTAAATTTAATATAGAATTTGTATATCAAATTGAGCTAGAATCCTATCGAGAAAATTGGGACCTTAATTATATAGAATTCTAAATCGATATTTGGAATTATTCTTAAACGAGGTTCTGCAGGAAGAAAATATTAAAGGGATAAAGGTAGGCCACCAAATATTGTTTTCAGTGCTTGTCATTTGAATTCTGCAAGTGAAAAGGTCCAATTTATCCATAGAAAAATCAAAGACATCAGTTTGGGCATAATAGGGTTTTTAGGAAAATATTTCTCTTTACAAAATAGTTTGCAGGATATTAATGGTGTCATGAAATTGATTAATTCATATAGGTGATAATAGACCTTTGGGCAATATTTTT
>LVTN01000046.1:654827-666135 GCA_001649415.1 Musa itinerans | reverse complement strand
TTTTTTTTTTCGAGAATTCGCTTATAGATGATATATAAACCCCAACCCTCATTTATTTTGCCGTTACAAGAGGGGCAATCAACAGCCAAAACCCTCGAGGAGAAGACACAGCAAGAGATGGAGAGGTGGAGAGGGTAAGCGTGATCGACAAGCCAAAGAGAAGGGGAGTAGAGCGAGAGGGAAAAGGAAAGATGAGTACGGTGGACAAGATGCTGGTCAAGGGGATCCGGAGCTTCAGCCCGGAGAACAAGCACGTCATTACCTTCTTCAGGCCGCTCACTCTCATCGTCGGCCCCAACGGCGCCGGCAAGACCACCATCATCGAGTGCCTCAAGCTCTCTTGCACCGGTGAACTCCCGCCCAACTCCCGCTCCGGCCACAGCTTCATCCACGACCCCAAGGTTTTCCTCCCTTCTCGATCCATTTTGATGTCGTCGTCGTCGTCGTCTCCCGCTGCTTTTCGTCGTTTTGATTCGTTCTCGGGGATTTTTCCATGCGAAGGTGGCGGGCGAGACGGAGACCAAGGGGCAGATTAAGCTGCGGTTCAAGACGGCCGCCGGCAAGGACGTGGTCTGCATCCGCTCCTTCCAGCTCACCCAGAAGGCCTCCAAGATGGAGTTCAAGGCCATCGAGAGCGTCCTCCAGACCATCAATCCCCACACTGGGGAGGTCCCTTCCCTTCCTTTTCCCCCTCCCCCCTTTCTTCAGTCTCACCAATTGACGTCCCTTTGACACGCTGCAGAAGGTCTGCCTTAGCTATCGATGTGCCGACATGGACCGTGAGATCCCCGCGTTGATGGGCGTCTCCAAGGCGATCCTGGATAACGTGATTTTCGTGCACCAGGACGAATCCAACTGGCCTCTTCAGGACCCTTCGACCCTCAAGAAGAAGTTTGATGACATATTCTCTGCCACCCGGTATTACCTCTTTCTTACCTAAACTTGATTTCAACTGCACGTTTGCTGACAATGGTTGCAATTGTTTCTGTCTTGTGGATGCGTGTTTTGTCTTTGCCTTATTGAGAAGCTAAGATTATCCTTTGACTTCGGGATTTGAATTATATGGTTAGCAAACCTTCAAAAATAGGTCTGTACATCATATTGTGTACAGTGCTTTCAAAACACTCTGGAATGTTTACGGACACACTTATTCCGTCTGACAATGCATAGTCTCAGAGGCTTAATTCTGCCTAATCTGTGGAAGAATTCATTAATGATAGCTTAATAAATGTTTAGTTTTAGAATAAAAATCAGTGATTTAAAAGACGCTAGGCACTAAAAGACACCAAGGTCTCAAAACGCCAATGGTGCTCCCGAATATTGTAATTAAAATAATATAAAATTAAATAAAAATATGTTAAACATGTTTACGAAGACCTATGTTAGAATTAAACTGCTCCAAAAGCATCTTGTTAACAAGGAATGTTTTGCTTCTCTAAGACATCGTCAATTTAAAGCTAAGGGAGTTTCATGTATACCAGGAATGTTTTGTTAACTAGGGAGTTTCTTGACCAAAGTTGGACAAGAGCCAACCAGTTAATTAACAGGAAGGTGGGGGAATAGACGAAGCATTTTAATTAATAGGAAGGTGGGGGAAGTAGAGGGTGGTAAATGAAACTGCAGCTGCGAACGGATGAAGCTGCAGCGGCGGAGGAAGGCAGCAAACGATGTTGTCGACGACGACGAACGGAACGTGCGAAGGCAGCCAAAGAAGGTAATGGAAGAGGTTGCCATTGGTGACAGACAGAGCTACTACAGCAGCAGACAGAGTTATAGCGGTGGAAGAGGTTTAGGGTTTAGACGAGCTGCAGTGGCAGATGAGCTGCAGTGGTGGATGAGCTCCAACGACGGATGAGTTGCAATGGCAGATGAACTCTAGCTACAAATGAGCTGCGGTGAACAAGATTAGACAAGGTTGCTGATGACTGTTGGCAGAGTAAATAAAGGTGATAGATGTAGGGTTTCTTTTCTTTTACTGCATTGGTCGAGGGAGGGGGTTGGACTATGTTAGTTGGTTTGATTGAACCAACTTATAAGTCCAATCGAACCAACGATTGAACCCAAGCCCCAAAATTAACTTGAGCACTCGCCTAAGGCGCCTCGCCCCTGGGCTTAGGCGAGCGCCCGAGTAGTGCTTCATTGAAGCGCTGCGCCTGGGGTTACTACGAGGCGCTCAGGTGAGGCAAGCGCCTAGCGCCTTTTGAAACCCTTGATGAAAATATATCTTTATTAATCTAATTATTCCTTGTCACCTATTCTTGAGCCAATAATGACATCTTCTTTGAAGAATATATTGCTAGGTTCGATTAATAGTAACAGAATTTGAAGTTAGTAGCCATCCGGATGTTTCATTCTTTTTGGATTTCTAATCTATTGCTTAAGACAAGGTCCTCTTTTTAGAAGTTTGGACATACTAAAGTTGTTTCCATCTCAGACTCTGAGATTGACAAAATAGAAAACCAGTCAATTGCTTTTTTTGCACTTTTTCTATTTGCTTTGAACTGCTGTTCTTGTGCAGACTAAACTTTTCCCTGCTAAATCCTGATAGCTTTATTTAATACCGATGTCCATGCATTCTACTTGAAAGAATGCTGACTGTTGCTAGACTTTCTCTGTTCTTATCTTTTATAATGTTTCAATTGCATTTATTGGATATCTCTAACTTGTAGTTTGGGATTCTCTCTCCTAGCTACACTAAGGCTTTAGAGGCCATAAAGAAACTTCACAAGGAACAAGCACAGGAGATAAAAACGTACAAGCTGAAGTTGGAGAACCTGCAAACTCTGAAAGATGCAGCTTATAAGGTCCTCTAAAAAATTGTCTGCCTTATTTTGCATCCTGTTCCACTTCAAGCAGCAGATGCCTCATACTTCTTGTTGTATAAACCATTTGCAGGTGGCCCATGCAACTATGGGAAATTTAATATGCATTTTTTTTTTCTATTAAAGTTGATAATTTCGACCAACAGATTGATATTCCTCTACATTTTGGACTTGAAAAAGACCTCTTGCTATTTTGCACTAGAATGCTTATGCTACAGTGAATTGAGTGCTAACTGCTAACTGAGTGCAATTATTTCCATATTTACTTGGACATGAGTAACTAGGGCTTGCAACCATATGGTGACCATACCTGAATTGAATCTCCTGTTCTTTCATCATTTCATGACCCAAAAATTACACCATTGTATCCACTGATGCATTCCTTAACCGCTTTGCTTTGGGCTTGGATTAAATGCTGACTTCAGGAGCCTTGTGAACACTTGACCTTGAATGATAATGGATAAGGAAGAGCTGACAAAATGACATCATTGTGCTGTATGACTTTAACATTTTGCTATAAAATTTTATATTTTCTTATTGGATATAGTTTCCTAGTATATGTGATCAGCATAAATTTCTAGTGGTGTTTCTGTTTTCTGCAACATTAGTTGGTGAACAGTCTTTTAGTAATCTGAGTTTGTTTTGCTCGCAGCTTCGTGAGAATATTGCTCAAGATCAAGAGAAATCTGAATTCTTAAAAGTTCAAATAAAGGAGTTAGAGGGGAACATTGAAGGCATTGAGAATAAAATACTGCATGCAGAAACCACACTGAAGGAATTGAGGAAGCTCCAAGATCAGATTTCAACGAGAACTACTGCTAGAAGCACGTTGTATAAACTTCAGCAGACACAATATGCTGCTCTTGCAGAGGAAAATGAAGGTTCATCAATCAATTGCTATAAACTTAGCAAATTACTAGAAAATTATGCTTCTGATGAAGGCACATGAAAGTTGTCCACTCCCAGGATATCACTTTTGCTTAGATGCCCTGGACTGGTAACATGCATAGGGATAATGGCATGAGGTCTGTTGACAGACATAAACCAGCAGCAGACCTAATATTGGATAATGACAGCCTTGCTGGCATTATGAGAAGTCTTGAGCTGGCACAACACCTGCCAGCTGGTAAGGATGGGCATGGCTAGCGAGTGCAATCCTTGGTTGAGTCAATAGTGATTTTTTTTTTTTAAAGTTGGGAACAGATAAGTGCTAAGGTTTTCTTGCATGTATGGACCACTTTCATGGTTCTGTTGATGCATGCTGCTTGCAAGTATACTCAGCCTTGTGGTCTTGTTTATCATTAATGCCTATCCTTCTTCTAGATACTGATGAGGAGTTGAAAGAATGGCAAATGAAATTTGAGGAAAGGATTGCATTACTTGAAACAAAAATTAGTAAGCTGGAAAGGGAGATGAATGATGAAGAAACCAAAAGTTCCCTGCTTTTGCAGACAATAAATGACACTACACGTGAGATTGGGAAACTTCAGGCTGAAGCAGATGTATGTTTCCAGGATTCACTTTAAGCTTTATCAGTTCATTTCTAATTTTTTTAATGGCTTTAGTTTAAAGATTGACATAATCTTTTAGGCTCATATGTCTTTGAGACGTGAACGTGATTCAACCATACAGAGGATATTTACAAAGTATAATCTTGGTTCTCTTCCTGATGCTCCCTTTAGCAATGATGTTGCTTTGAACCTTACAAATCGCACAAAGACAAGACTGTTGGATGTTGAGAAGGAATTACAAGATAAAAAGGTGCATATATTTTCTCTATATTCTTTATATATGTTTTCATCAAAGACTATCTCTGTTCCATACCCTTGAGTCTTATCTCTTTTAGTTTGTTATAATCACATAGTTTCCATGGATTTTAGTGAATATTCTTATTTTGTCTGAATTGTCACTTTTTATAGGATATTTTACAGTTAGTTGGTTGCAATTTGTGTTTATCCTCTCTATAGTCCAAAATAACTCCTCTTTTCCACTTGTGAAACGAACAAATCATGATTAACACTGTTAGTGCTAATACTAATTCTTTCAATTTAGTTTCACATAGATTACTCTTGTGAAACCAATTTTGGTGGCTGTTTTTTTTATTCTAAATTATGTGAACCAAGTAGTAGGAGGAAAATCCTAATTCTTTGACAATACTTATGAAGAATGCAGATAGCTTGTGAAAAATAAATAGCTTCTTTGTTAGTTTGTGGGTAGATTGTCATGCTTGACTTATGCAATATGTACATCCATCATTTAAATCACCCTTGATCCTATCAAGGTAAACCAACTTTAAGGTCTTGAAGTATTGTTTTGAATCTCATATCTAGCCACCAATTAGACTGCCCTGTAGAGTCCTGGTTATTATAGTGTCATATGGGTATTATTCCATACATGAAAATGAAAGTGATTGCAATCAACATTTTTTTGTCAATAAGTCATAAAATTAATTACGAGTAAGAAGTATCGAAAGAGGTACGGTAAGTTTATTGCAATCTTTCTTTTGATAAGAAAGACAACATAACTTCATGAACCTGTCTCCTGCATTCCGTCCACGCAATTTTCAAAAACTTGTGGCAATAATCTTCCTTAGAGGCCACCAATAGTTGGATCTGCTTTCACGAGGACCAGTTTGTCAGCAAATGAGGATACTGGCTGTCAATATAAGAGATGGCAGGAGATGACCCAGCAAGGATTGAAATGTTTATCGTTGCATGGTGATATAGACCAGAAGATACCGTATCAAGAATTTATCGATCAACACTTGTCAATTGGCATGCTGACCTTAATTAGAGGTGCCTGTATATGACTTGGTAAATCTTTGGCTTATGTCAGTCAGCACATGGGCGTGTTGTGCAGAATGGTGTTGGTATTGCCCGTGTTCCATGAGACAACAGCTTTTGGGTCATGCTGACCTTAATTAGAGGTGCCTGTATATGACTTGGTAAATCTTTGGCTTATGTCAGTCAGCACAAGGGCGTGTCAACTGGCATGGCATGGATTCATGTTGTGCAGAATGGTGTTGGTATTGCCTGTGTTCCATGAGACAACAGTTTTTGGGTAACAGGATGTCACTTGGTAAAGACAGATGTGCTTAACTAGTGCATTGGAGATATTGAGGGCATTTAAGGTGGAATGTGAAGGTAAGCTCTGCCACGGCAACCGAATGTTCTCTAAATGTTTTCACACCTGAAGTTATCATCAGAGAATATTTTTTTATGCCTGGCATAGACGAGCTTGCTGCAATGTCATATGATGCAACAGGTCAATGTTTTCAAAAGCATGATGTTGATTCATAAGTGGAGATGAAGTTAAATTGTGAAACTGGAAAATTGGAATATCAAAAAAAATATAGCAACTGGTAGAAGAGTTATCAAGTATTATCGCATGTTTAATTGATGTAGAATTAAACTTGACCCATGCACAAAATTGAGGGCCAAGTGCTGCCTTAACATTTGTTATATGGTTTTTTTGTATACATGATGGGCATGAAGGTATGCGGGAGCATGGTACCACAATGGTGGTTTTGAGCTGCAACTTGCCCTTTGAGATTGTATGTGAATAGACCTTTTTTATTGGTTTAATCTGCACACACATGCTCCTACATCCTACTCCAATACTAATTTGTGATGATAAAATAAACAGACCTACATATCCAATAATTTGGACAAAATGATCCTTAATTGTATAATCCAAAATCTTAAGTCCATGTTACTAGTAGGCCCATCCAGTCTAATATAATTGTTTTTTGATGTGGGATTATTGAAGCATCACAAAACATGGAATTCAGTGGATTATGCTACTGCATCTAGAGATATATATTTTTATGCTTAATAGATGATGTCCACGTACAGTTTTATAAGATATTTTTTTTCACATTTCGTCCGCGTACAGTTTTATAAGATACTTTTTTTTCACTTTTGAGCTTTAACACCAACTATTATTGTATACAGAAATCAAATGAAATGGAGCTTAAGTTTTTATGGGAATGTTATGTCACAGCAAATGCTCGTTGTAGTGAAGTTGACAGTCAGAAACAGGCCAAGAGTGAGACCAAGGTTTGTAACAAACCGTTCAGATTGTTGTTGTTAAAGGTCTGATACTCACTGCTGGAATGAATCCCTGCAAGTGTTTATCAGTTAGGCATTTCAAAGCGCATGAAAGAGAAAGCCAACGAGCGAGATCTTGCAGATCATGAATTGTCAAACCTTAATCTGTCTCACATAGATGAAAGGGAAAGAAGCTTTGTACGTACTGCCCCTTGCTTTCTGGTATCTGTCTTGATTTCTTTCTTCTGGAAGAAGTGAACATTGACACACCAGACATTTTGGTTTATTGATAGCAAATTGAGGTTGAAAGGAAGACACTTCTACTGGGAGAAAAGGACTATGAAGCCACCATCAGTCAAAAACGCACTGAAATGTTTAGTTTGGACCAAAAGATCAAAGCTCTATACCGTGAGAAAGATATCTTGGCTAGTGACTCTGAGGATAGGGTGAAGCTGGATATGAAGAAGGAAGAGTTTGAGAGCTGCAAGCGGAAACAAAAAAAAATGCAAGTTCTTTACTCTTTTTTTTTTGAATTTCGTAATTAGTTTATATTCATCATCTGTTTCTTTGTCTTTCGATTTTTAACTTTGTGCTAACTTTCAGAATGGAAGAATACAAAGAAAAAATCAGAGGTGTGCTGAAAGGAAGAGTTCCTTCTGATAAAGATCTCAAGAAGGAGACCACTCATGCCTTTGGGTTGTGTTATTATCTCTTTCTCTGTTGCTATTTTATAGGATCATCTGTTGGATTTGTTCTTCATTAAAAAACAAAAACTTTTTTCAGTCCTATTAGTCCTCTTTTTAGATTCTGTAATATAAATTCATAAGAAAACAAGTTTATCTTTTATTTTTCCTGATATATGTCTTAGTTTTATGTTTTATGTAATCTTGAATCTAGGACAGGAAAAAGGTATATCTTTTATGTAACTGGTATTCTTTAAAACATGTACTTCAGCTCAGCCGACCTTTGTTTCATGTTATGAAACCTTTTCCTGTGACTCAAAATCTGTATCATATGAAAGTTTGATAGAAGTACATGTGCATATGTATGAAGAACATAATTGTAAAATTCAACTCTCAGCATTGCCATAGCTGCTATATGTCTTTGATCTGTAAGAGCATTTTTTCCTTATAGAGGATGAAGAGCCAAACCTTAATGTTAAGTAGCTGAAAGTTAAATAGGGGACGACCAGTGCTCTAGGCACAATTGAATTAAATAGTAGGTATAACCAATGCCTTAATCTATGTGATATTTGTTTCTGTGCTAGCAGTGTTCTAAATTTATTATGTCTGGTTAAATGCTCTTCTTGACTGTACTGCATATCCGTATTCTGTTATGTTGGTTGTGTCACTTAAGTTTGGTGAACTTTCCAATTAAGGTCTCTAAAGAAAGAGTATGATGACTTGAACTCAAAAACTCTGGAAGCAGAAAAGGAAGTGAAATTGGTGCAGATGAAAATACAAGATGCTAAAAGCCACATTTTAAAGCTTCAAAAAGATGTGGATGGTAATTTCTATTTTTTTTCCTTGCCATCTTAAATGTTCAGTTTGCCCCTCTTCTCTCTTAGCAATGATTAGGCTAGCTATTGATTGAAAGTGCCAAAATCTTTATTTGCAGGCTTTTCTGTTATTATCTTCCTACTAAGGATGCCCTTTTATTATGCTATTTTGTAATAACTGTCCCGAGCTTGAAACATTTTCTACTTTTGTCTTACAGAAATTTGAAATTCAACAGATTTTTTTGAAAAAAAATTTACGCTGCTATTCATACATGGTGTATGACTTAGTTTGTTGCGTTACATGCATAGAGATAAAAAGGCATCTTTTTCTGTTCTTTGAGATTTGTTGTTTTGTTGGACTTTTGTTTATAAGCATGTCGGCGCATGCTGGTGAACGAATTGAAATAGAGGATCACTATCATGTTCGAAATGTTAGTGGACAAGTATTGTTAATCAACTAATTGCATGGTTTTGGCTGGTAGACAATTGAACTCAAGATTGGTATTCTCTATTCACAACTATATTTATAGATCAAAATGTAAAATCAGAGTCCTAAACATAAGTAGTTCTTCCAGCTTCATCTACTTAATCTTAGTTTTAAGTTTTATTATTTGTTAGATATCAAACTTGTCTGTCAATCCAGAAACTACTTGGGATCAGAGCCCTAAATTTCAAAAATCTTCCTCCTACTTTTTTGTTATACTTGGTTGTGTCAAAGTTGTACTTTATACATACCATTTTCAAGTGAACTGGTACTCTATAGGTACTTTTGAGTTTTGACTTATTTATCTTTTATGCATTCTTTTTCATAACTTTTAATTTAGATTGAGGTTTTGATTTGAGTGATGACCTTTTATGTAGCAAAGAGAAGGTTTCTTGATTCAAAACTCCAGGCCTTGATCCAAGCACCGGCAGATATAGGTTCATTTACCAAAGTTCTTCTTGAGGCTATGGAGAAAAAAGATGTTCAGAAGAGGTTTCTTAATCTGTAGATGGTTTTTGATTTTCATATATTGCACAAGTCAGTTTCTGTTAGCTGAATATGTAAGCATTTGTCATCCATTTAAATTCTCCATGCAGCAAATACAACATTGCAGATGGTATGCGCCAAATGTTTGACCCTTTTGAAAGAGTTGCTCGTGCACATCATATATGTCCTTGTTGTGAACGACCTTTCTCACCTGAAGAAGAGGATGAATTTGTCAAGAAGGTCAGTATGGCTGAAAGTAAAATTAAAGCAGGCTACTGATGTCATTGTCCTAAAGTGCTTTTGTTGAACCTCTTCCGAATTCCAGCAAAGAGTTAAAAGTGCAAGTTCTGCAGAGCATATGAAACTATTGGCTGTGGATTCTTCGAATGCTGATACACATTTCCACCAGTTGGACAAGCTCCGCATGATATATGAGGAATATGTTAAACTTGGAAAGGAAGCAATCCCTTTAGCAGAGAAAAATCTGAAAGAACTCACAGAAGATCTCAGTCAGAAGTCTCAGGCATTTGACGATGTAATATAACCTATCTTTCGGTCCAGTAAACTCAGGTTTTCATGTTGAATGACTTTGGCTTCAGTATCTTAGCAAATGGAGTTATCTTAACTGGCCAGAGAAGTTGCCTTAGAATCTTTTTTAGTGGATTTTATGTGTGATTTTCTGAACATTCTGAAATTAAATTGAAGTCCCGTCTTTGCTACAAAAGTTGCCCAGAATCCTATTAAGTTGACTTCTTTCTTTCATCATGTGCTTTCACAAGTTTTCACAAGCATGTGAGTAGCTTCTTTGTTGTTCTCAACTGTTACTTGTCAATTAATGTGTTTCCATATTTTTTCCAAAGCCACTGATAAAGCAGTGGCACTCTGACAGGCACTTCCAGTTATTAGGTGTGCAAATTCTATTACAGTTTTAAATTTCAAGTTTGATAAGTAGTTATGGAGCTTGTGTTTATAGCATTTTATTTTCACTTTAGCCTGTCATCTGTGTGATCACACATCTAAAGGTACATATGATTCACTGACAAGCAAAGATTGAGTTTTCAAATCAATGCTGAAAACATGTGCACCTACTAAGTTTGATCTTTTTTTATTTGTAATCCTGGGAACCTTTTTTTTTATACATACCCAAGAGAATTTCTAGCAGATTTTCTTGAAGTATCTGCTTAGCTTAAATATATTGTGCAGTTGGGTACTAACATATTATATGTGAAAGATGCCAATCTAATGAAGGTAAACCTAAAAACTAAGAATTTTTGTAGTAGTTGTGAATTGATATGCCTTTGTTCAATTTTGGCTTTTGCATTTGTTACGTCAAGCTACTTGCAAATCTTTTCTGAGCTATCTAACACCACTTTGTTTTATTCTTTTGTCATCAGTTACTAAACAACTTCTTTTACTGTGGTTAGGTGAATATTATAAAATAGTTATCATTCTGACTTTGTTGTGGTGCTCAACTGCAGCTTATAGGAGTTCTAGCTCATGTTAAGACTGAGAAGGATGCTGTAGAAGTTTTACTTCAACCAGTGGAAACTATTGACCGGCTTTGGCAGGAAATGGAGAATTTGAAACCCCAAATTGAAGATTTGGAGTATAAGCTGGATTCTCGAGGACAAGGTGTCAGATCTATGGAGGAAATTCAGTTACAGCTTAATTCTCTGCAAAGCAAAAGGTATTCATCATTGGCATTAGCAAGGTATGCAATTTCGTATCGTACCGGAGTTTCGACGTTCGCTCGGTACGGTACGAAACGGTATATCGTTCGGTATATATATATATATATAATATTATAAAGGCGACGTCGCCTTTTCCTTCTCCCACGCGGGGCGACGTCATCGAGTTTATATATATATATATATAATATTTATATATAAAATATTTTTATAAAAGGCGACGTCGCGTCGCCTCGGCTACATCGCCTTTTCCTTCTCCCACGCGGGGTGACATCGCCTCG